>RJWJ010009719.1:0-49113 GCA_004363605.1 Indri indri | reverse complement strand
AGATTTCCAACCAAGCATTTTAGCTTCAGATTTTACACTCGGCTTCAAATTCTACCACCATTATTTAAAAACCAATATTGTTAGGATTGCAAATAACTAAAGTTGTCTATGATTCTCTTAAAACATTTCAAAGATGAATTGCAAAATTAAGACAACAGGATATTTTAGAGTATGATTTTAAAACAGAAGAATTTTCCTCAAGAAGCTGTTAAAATCAACCCTCAATAATTTTACACATGTTCATTCCAAACTCATAAATAAAGACACTATTAACTAGGTAAATATTGGTTACTGAAAAGAATAAACACTATTTCAAAATCTGAAGGATGTCCTTTTAGATTTGTTAAAATAAACATGATAATCATCAAAAGGCAGGCTGTGTATTGAGACTGAGAAGTCATTTCCACTGTACATATGTCTCTTTTAAAAATCTTTTGAAGTAAGATTTTTTCTGTTTAGTCTCAGCCAAAAGGTGATTTCTTGGAATGTCCATGTTAATTCACTTCAGCTGCCCTGAAGTCTTGCTAAGCCAAAAAAAAAAAAAAAAAAAAAAAAAACCCAACCTTTTCCATAAGCAAAATTTCATGATTTTTGCACTTATAAACTCAAAGCAAAGGGAAAAAATGCTAAAGTTCTACTCAGCCAGGCATATGAAGCTGTGCTTGCTGCATTTTCTCAAAGTTCAATGTTTGGTAAATTGGGAAAGTAAAGAGTGACTACTAAAGATCATGCAGTATTATTTTTGAAAGACGGCTAGAACAAAAAAATACATTAATGAATTTTATGGTGATCTAATTGCTAATTATCCATAATCTTTCCAACGTCCACTGGTATCTGCGATTTGTAGAACACATTCTGTGTCAATGCTGACCAAGTTCCATCCTCCCACCCCCAGTTCACATGAAGCGGGGCTGGATACCTGCAATGACATCACTACTGTCACTTGTGCTGTAAAACTAACTGCTGTAATAACCACTTTTCTACTTGGTCACATGCCCCACTTGGAGAGCTTGAAGGCATAATAAACAAATATGCTTTATGGGGACCTCAGAAACAGCTGAATGAATGTAAGAAGCCTGGGCTTCTGAGATGGATAAATCTACATTTGAAGCCCGGGTCTAATATTTACTATTTGATTTTAGAAGGACACTATGTCCTCTTTTAAGCCTTAGTTTCTTCTTCTGTAAAACAGAGGAAAAAAATGTCTGCCACAAAGTTACTGTGAAGGTCACAGAGTTTTGGAGAGTTTGTGAAATATATATCAAGTACAAAACGAGATGAGATGTTTTTCTCCATACCAGGGAACACGCACTCCAGTAAAAGAGAAAAAATACTTCTTAGCCCATTGAAACATCCTGCAGCACCATTACAAGCATATTTCCAGGAAAGATCACTCCCTCAAAGTCATAGTCTTCCAAGGATTTCAGAAAGTGGGATACAAAACCTACCAGGAGGAGCCCTAAGGTATGAGGGTAAGGTGGATTGGATAGAATGGCTGTCCTTAAACCTGTCCTCAAGATCAACAATGAGACCTTGCTTAGCACTGAGGAGAAAGGAAGAAGAAAAGAATGGGCTCTTAACTCCTAGTAAGGTACAAGGGCTGCCATTTTATTCCTCAACATGTTCATGGATGGAGTCTAGCAGAGGCAACAGTTGCATGTTATATAGACTATTTATTTTGTGCTTTACATTCCATCAATAATGTTGGCGTACCTCCCAACTAGACCTAGTTGTCTGTGTTTGTAGAATTGAACACGAAAGGAAAGGCCCACTATCTTCTCCCTTCAAAGCTTCCCAGATCGGGATCTTCATGCCAAAGTTCCACACTCAGGCTGAGTGGTCTGAAGATGCACAGAGTACAAATAGGTATTTCAGTGATTTCTCTTCTAGCCTTTGCAGAGAAGTGTTAGTGGCCTCAATAAATCTGGGTTGGATTCTGAGTTTTCACCTAAGTGCAATTAAGAAGTGCAGTAGTCTTTAACATGGCCGCTGTAATATTTATTCAGATCTGTAAGAGCTCACTTAAAACATTTTAAAACAAGCTGATAAATATTATAGCATCATCCTTTTTAATTAAGAATATATATTTTGATAGGTGTTTGATAATACAGCAAATCCATCATTTTGTTTTGTTTTTTGAAACAAACACGTTCAAAGCCTTAATTTCTGTATGTTTTCTTTCTTCCTCTGCAAAACAAACATTTCTTTGGGAAGCCTTGAAGGTGGTCTAGCCTAGAGATAACAATACTAGCAGGCTGTTGTTATCTAGCAACAGTTCTCATCCTGTATCTCTTGTGATAATAAATGTGTTTTCAATTTTCAAATACAGAAAACTCTATTCCATGTGTCTCTCACAGCACTGGGGGAAAGCAAATTTCTGCACAGTATCTTGTTTCTCGTAAGGCCTAAGCACTTTAATATTAAAAACTTAAGTCATTGGAAATAGTTATAGACAATAAATTAGTTTTTATAAATAGGCAGTTTTCTTCTTTTAAGGTGCTTGTGTCACCTCTTTTTGTTTTCTTAATTCTATGAATTTTAGATTATTTGTTCTTCTTGCTTATGTATCCCTGATTCCTCCTTTGTCTTAAAATATATATAATATTTTAATTGTATAATATGGTATTCTACTTGCTCAAAATTCCAGTTTCTTTTGTTAACCCGCCACCAAGGAATCTATAGAATGTTGTGTGCTAAAATTTCCTTTCTCCACACAACACCTACCCACAGGTGTCAAGAATGTACAAAGCTTTAAGCAACTGAGGAATTGTTTTTTGTATATTTACAGTCATATGTATGAATGAATTTCTTACCTGACTAAGAATACGGCCACATGTTTTTCCTATACTTTCTACTAAATCAAAAATTGGAAAATTCCAAGTATTTAGCTGCTTCATAATTGAGTCCAGATTATCCATGACAAGAGGTTCAGGAGCAAGAATCGGTTTGTCCTGTAATGAAGATTAAAATATTTTAACAACATGTAGTTTTGCTACAAAGCAATTTGTGCTTTGGTAAATTTAAATTAATAACTGTGGTTACCATAAATAAATGACTTAAAACTCCAGAGTCAAAGAGCGATCTTTAAAAGAAATCAAGATGAATGAGACATTGACCCCAAAGTAAGGAGGAAAGTATCCAAGGCTTTCCATTTCAGACTGTGAATTTTGCATTGTTAGATGCATGTGTATCTCTGGTTCATATACACTCCAGCAAAACCATGGATATTTCCTCCATAAATTAACATAACTGCTTTGGGTCTACTGCAGGGTTCTTAAAGACTCAAGGACTTCAGAAAACTCTGGAACGATATGTAAATTTATCTGTCCACATCGTTATGTAAATTTTTCTGAGATGAGGATTCCTTGCTCAAATGAAACTCTTAAAAGAGATTCATGAGTGGAGAGAGGACTTAATCACTCCTACTCTAATTGATCAAATTTATGTTAATGCTTCAAAAGCAGCATTCATTTTATGGAATGACAACTGCCACATTTTTCAGAGATTTCAATTTAATTCCCATGATCTACTGTTTTCTGAGAAACAATCACCACGTAAATGTAGACTTTTTATTATTGGTCCCAAATAAGGATATTCTTAAGAGTAAATTTCTAAAAGAAATAGAAAATAAAGATAATGAGGATAAGAAAATATAAATTATTTTACCCGACAATCTATTTGATTTAAAAGTACAAATGACAAATACAGTAAAAAATGATAAAACAGAAATTGATAATCTCAGTCAACATTTTCTACTATTTGCCGCCTCCCTCAAATGAACCTGACTCAAATGTACACTTCAATCCTCCTTAAACAGATCTCATTAAACTCACAAAATAAGTCATTAAAGGATATTTTAATAGTGAGAGAAAGGGGCTCTATGTACTATATCCACACAACACTATTGCACTTGAATCCACTAAATCTACAAAAATATTTTTTAAAAAGGATATTTTAATAGGTAGCAAGTATCACTATAAAACTGGTTTAATATAACAAGGAAAATAAATATTGGCTCACTTTCTAAGTCAAAGAGGTACTAGAGAAAAACCAGCAAATGCCCTAAGACAACTATCTTTCTCCACCCACTCCCTCCCACACTTCCTTCTTCCATTCCTTCTTTCCCTTCATCTTTCTGTTCTTTCCTTTACAAAATATTACTTTACTATTGAATGAAATTATTCATTTTCTATGCATATTTACACTTTTTAATTGGGTTAATAAATATCTGTAATCATTTGTAAAGAAAAAAATACTTATGCTTTTAATCACCCAACAATAGAACCATTAAGAAACCATTAAGGCTTAGATAGACAAAAACTATATTGGTACATATGGGTGTGGCTACGACATATGCGTGATCTAAATGAGACAGATCTGTAATGATTCAGGGGTCTACTTCTAAGCCAATCTCTGTATTAAAAGCTGATTTCTCAAGTACATGAAGGAGTTAAGTGACGTGGGCCTACCAGGAACATCATGGTCTCGGGAGCGTAAGTGCTGCAAGCTGACGCTTTCCTCAGCGGCTCCCTTGCACACTCGGCCTCATCCTCATTCTGTACAATATCACTGCTGTCACTGTTGTTATTGGTTTCATAATCAGAGGTAACTTGAGCAGTGTCATCTGCAATTGAAAGAGAACAGCTTATTATGAGCTTTGCAGTGGGAAAAGGGGCTCAATGAAGCCCATTTTCCTAAAATGCACATGGTAAATATGGTGTTTAGGGAAATACTGCTTTCATGAGCTTACACACCAAGAATATGGCATGATAGGGTAGAGAAAAGCACACATTTTCTAACCCAATGAAATAGATGGGAATTATGATCTGTAATTTGTATGATGTTCAATAATTCCTCGATAATAATTTTTAGATCTTATAACTTTGTATTTTTTTTTTTTTCTCTATGCTTCTCCCAATACATTAAACCACAGGTAGCTGACTAAAACACTAACTCTAGAATGGGCACATGGGGTGGGAGAAATTGAGTCGAGATGCCCAGGAATAAAGTGGGCTGTGGAACATGGAGGGAGGGCATGTGTTTTAAAGCAAAGGAGAGCCTATGTATCCATCCTGTCCTTGGGGGTCTGTCGCTTCCTTCCTTATCTGTCCCCCTTCACTGTCCCCATTTTTGGTCTGCAATAAACTGTGCTAATCAAAAGTCCAATCAGCGGGAGGCTGAGACAGTAGGATTGCTCGAGCCCAGGAGTTTGAGGTTGCTGTGAGCTAGGCTGACGCCACGGCACTCGCCCCAGGCAAGAGAGTGAGACTCTGTCTCAAAAAAAAAAAAAAAGTCCAATCGGAAAATACCATATGTCTGAAGAACATGTTCTTGAGACAAAGACTTCAAGAAGCTTCTCACAGCTGAATAAGCCACCTGAACGAAGTTTACTGAGTGTTTGCTAGGTGTCAGGGACCACTTAAAGCACTTTATTTCTATTAGCTCATTTAATCCTCTCAACCATCCTATGAGGCACAGAATATTCCCTTCTCTGTGTCCCTCATCTTCTCAAAGTCAACTAGGGCTGGTACAATCAGGGGAGTATTTCACCTTTGTGGTATCATGGAGAGCTATGGCCTTTGAGTGTGGCTTCTTCATTTTTATTACAGATTTTGGGATTGAAACTTGTCAGTTACATTTTCATACTATATCTAATTCTAATGTACAAGCAGTTGCTTAATTCTATGTATAATGGTGGAAGTAGCAAGATAAAATAGCATTTCTGTATAGTTCCATATATTCTATAAAATGGCCTCTCACGTTTTAAAAACATACATTTGCATGATGAGGCATAGAAACATTTCGGACAGCTTTGCACAAAAACTTTATGCATGATCAAAAGTCTAGATAGTAGGATTATAGATGATTTTGATTTTCTTCCTTGTCTTTTTAAATTTGTAATTTAAAATAATCAGAAATACAGGTTACCTATTTGTTCGGGAAAGGAAAAAAAAAAAAAGATTTCCATTTTGAGGAACAGAATCTAAAACAATGAATTACCTGTTCTGCTTGGTGTCCGAGCAACTGCCCCACTTCTCTCCAGGAGCCCGTCAGAATCCCCTTGGGAATACGGTCTGCCACAGCTGAGAAATATCAGAGTAGCTATAAGTATATCCCTCCATTTTCAAAAAATCATAGGTACATACCATCTATATGTACATTACCGCAGACACAACAATCAAATATTTCTACCTTCTACTTACTTGTTTCATGCAAAAATTCATTTTGTTTGAGACCTGGGTACTGTTCTTTCTTTATTGTGAGAGCGTGAGCAATACAGAGGATTAGAAATTTCACTTGCCTCCTATGTTCCCCCATACTTGAGGGGAAAGTGGTGGGAAAATTTTGTCACACTGTTGAGAGAACACTGTGACAGGCTGCTACCTATGTATAGCAGTGATTTTGGAGGTGTCAACATGTATTTGGTCAAAAATCTCTTCCCCAGTGGAATCCCTTTGTGCCTGCTTAAAAGCCTCATTATTAGATTTATTTCTTTGGCTTAAGACATCTTATGTCCAAACAGACCTTTAAGAAAAGACAGCACAGGTAAAAAATAGAATGACAGTATGCTGATTTTATTTTTTGCCACATAATAAAAATGAATTCTTTTTTTTCAGATGGATCAGTTACCTGCTAAGGCCCTAGGAAATGAAGCGAACAGAGGCACATTTTGACAAAGAGTGAATGTATGATGGACTACGTAGGGCATAGGACATTGGTTGAGAAAAACAGGCCAAGGGAGGTACCGTGGGAACCAGGAAAAACCAGGGTACTTGCAAGGCGAACAACGCCCCCTAACAGAGGGTGTTGGAGGATGAGCGATACTTTTTTCCTCAACAGTTTGACTGTTTTACGAAATGAAAAGCAACCCCACAACAGGCTTGACGACGTTCCGAACTGGCTCCTCCCTCTTTATCTTGTTTAGAGATTTCACGATTAGATTCTAATTCTGCACTTCGCTGCTGGGTTCTTTCCTTCTGACTAACATTACAAAAGGACTCAGAGGATTTTTTTGTTTGTTATTTAACCACAGATTACTCACTCTAAAATGAAAAAAAAAAACTGAGTGATAATTTATTCTTTAATATCTTAAAAGTCTCATCACTTTTTTTTTTCCTGAATTATGCTTGTATATGTAGCAGAGAAAAGCATTTTCCGGCTAGAGAGTATTTTCATACTAAGTGACTTTATTTTCAACCTTTGAATGTAAGTAGAAAATCATTATACAGAAAATATTCCTAATTATGAAACCTATCATTTTAACGTAAGGAATCAAAAGAAAATGATGGTACTAAAGGAAAAAGAAAAGTAGACGCAATTAATGGACTTACATTCTCAGATGAAACTCAGTAGAAGTTTATTAGTTTTAAGATTTTTAATTGCCAGGTAATACCTAAAAGGACTATTTAAATTAGTAGTTCAAATATACCAGCTCCTATGCCAAAAAAATAGCTTGTTGCATAGACATTACAGCAGCCAAGAGACTAGGATTCAACGCCAAGCCCTTCGAGTTCAGCAGGGGAAACCACAATAATTAGTCGTGTGTTTCTGGAGCTCTCTGTGCCTACATGGGTGGCTGTCTTGAAGGCAATAATAAAACCTGGTTTGAATTATAGGTTTATAAAGCCCAAACAAATAAAACACACACACTACTGGATTTATAAACATTACTGAACAAGTAGACAGTGAAATCCCCTTGTTTTTCTCTGAAACGTCTTTCATAAAAATCCCCATTACATTCTTCCTGCTGAGAATACAAAAAATAGACTATTAAAAGAAAAGCTATGTGAGCGGTACTTCTTTTCTGAACATCCCTCTTCCTTTCTTTAGGCAACTTATTTCCCACACGTCTGGAATGCACAGTGGGAGAGTCTCCCTAAAAGGGCTGAAAGCAGATGTCCTTCACGCAGATTACTCCCCTGGGCTTCACCCTGGCTCGGGGTACACACAACAAAACAATGCTTCTTAAGTGTGTTCTGCCAAACACTAGATCCATGGGCAATTATTGGGTGTTAACCAAAAGAAACTGGTTCTGTGGTCAAATAAATTCAGAAAACACTAGATGAAACAAAAAAATCAAGGGGTGGTCTTTTAGCAGAACTTATCGGAGTTTTTAATAAAGTGATGTGTATTGTGAATCTCTAGAGGGAAATACGTTATGTCTCCTAGACATGGTACTACAGAATATACTTTTTTGGTGGAGAAAAAAGATGTGATTAATATCCTATAGAAATTATGTTTTTTAAATAGCTGTCATAGGAGAGGGCAGCGGAGGAACTTTTGGATGGTAGAATAACTTTTTACTCTGGCCCTGTCCAAACAAGAATAATTTTTCATTTAAAAATATTTCTAAAGACAAAAGAAGTAAAAATGAAGATTACAAATAAAATTCACTTAGCTTACATGACTTATGTGTAAGGTATATTAAAGTGAAGATGAGGAGGTTTAACAGCAGTTGCCAGTTCCTAAAACTGAACATATTGATAAAATATGGGTCTAGGAACCAATATTTGATACCAGAAAACCAACATGTTATTAATATATTCAAATCGTTAACCTCATTCACCTTAGAAAAGAAATACTACTTTTTTCAATGTACTCTCATGATTATACTTAAAAACACTCAACTCTTTTCTACTTAAAAAATATGGTAATGTTTTAAGAGCAATTATTTAAGATGAACTATTACTGAAGAACAGTAAAAACACATTAATCAGTAAAAAGAGGCAATTCTTTCTTAGTGACAATGTTGGCAAAATAATTACTCCAGCCATGCTAGGCCCATTTTTCTTATCCTCTGTGATAGATAACACTTCATAATTCTGTTTCGACATGATAGAAAAGAACATGCAACTGTTTAATTGCATTCAGAGAACTATTTGAGTCCAGCCATTGTGGCCCATGTATTATTTGCACATTTTCAAAGTATTAAAATAAGAAATGCAAATTTAGGATTAAACATCTTTAAAATCAGTATAAAATACTCCCTGGAGAATAAGTAAAAACACATTCCAACAAAATGTTGAATTAGATTACTTGATATAAATTTTTAATTATCTTCTGCATTCTCCATCAGTAAGCAGACAACATATATAACTAATTATTTTGTACCCTCTCCAAAGATTAGGTGTATGGACTCTATGGACTCTGAACTTTCTCTTAATACAAAAATCACTAAAAAATTAAGTTTCTATTATAGCCTATTCAATACAAATCGTATTATCCCATACTTTTGTGTCAACTACTTTGGCAAACCTACCCTAAGCTGCGTGGACTGGTGGTAGGTGTTTCCATGGGGAAAACTATTGGTAGTTTATTATTAAATGCCAGTTAACAACATAAAATCCTTACCTGCTACATATAACAGGTGGAGTCAGGATCTGAGGGGATAAGTCAGGAGCACTCTGAGTGTAAGTTAAGGTCCTGTAAGAAGTTAGGCCTTGTTTCGCAGTTGCGTTAGAAGATTCTGGAAACTGCACTGCAGAAATTTTGCTGACGGGACTGCTGGCAGGAGTCGCTTGGAGAGGTGAGGAGCAGGGTGATGAAATAGGTGAAATTTTAGCTAGGGCACCTGAGAAAGAAGAAGAATTAAGTCAATAAAAAAATGTCTTTGAAACACAAAATTGCAACTCTTGAGCTTCACCAACAACCATGTGCACACTCAGGCCACTGGGCTGGCCTCTTGTGCATGCCACCATCTGGAGACAGGGTGTGTGGTTGGGGTGTCTCCACAGCATGAAATGGGAGTGATGAATCATCACGAAAAAATCGGTGGCAATGTTGGTACATCCAGCTAAAGCCCTGGTGTCCTGGAGTAACTTCAGGACAGAAGGATATTATTTTCTCTTCCCATTTTTGTTTCTTTTCGTCATTCTGACACAAAAATAATAGTTAACATTTTCTCATGTGTTTCCCTTCTCTTAGGTTGTGAAGTTTGTAACAGGAACAAGATCTGCTATTGTTTTAAGCATTTACTGGTAGCTGGATCAGAGTTCGGCAGGCATCAGATGCTTAAAATATGTAAATAAGGAAGACACATTTTTGAGATGCAATTAACCTTCTTAACCATTCACATTTTTAGTGAAACGGGACCTTTTTGTGTGAAACAGTACTTTGATCAAAATAATTTTTGAAGAAAACATTTTAAAATGAAATATGATCTATTTCAGATCAAACAATAGGCCTAAAGGTTATATTTCAAGTGTGGGTATTTGTGCCAAACTGTCTGTGTTTACTCTAGATTGTGAGAATTTTACACGATGCTGGCTTAGATTTCAAAGTGCGGTTGTTGGAGGACAAGGACAATATCTTTTGAAGTTACTCTCTCCCAAACATAGAGAAGGCAGCCTGTATTTAAAATTGAAAAAAAAGAGAGAGAAACAACTTTTGAACAGGTACCTGATTACTGGTTTTCATGATTTTATGGCTGAACAACCTAGTATAGGGTAAATTAAATGCAATCATTAAAAGTCATTCTCTATTTCTCACCACTGAAAGGAAATTTACAGCCATGGTCTTTCACATCATCAAATGATGTGTGTGGTGAACTAGCATCTGGCTGACAGCAAAGTTTGCTTCCAGGGACTAGTTCCCTCAAAAGTTTGATTTGTCACACCCAAAGATTTTCTGGCCCACTGAAAAGAACATTAAGCTTGCTGAAGGGTTTTTATAATTTTCTTTTTAAATTTCTTGTTGGCACTGGTATTTGTTTTGTTTTAAAAGATGAGAAATCTCACCCTTCCTTTCCTTAAGCAAGCCTTCCTAGTCCTTTCTCAACATTTCCATTGCTGACTCTTGATTGACAGCTTGTCCCTGCTTTTAAACTTAGCAAATGAAACCACTTAGACCCAGAGAGGTTAAAAAACCTTCCCACTACTAGCAAGTGGGAGAATAGAGAGTGAGCCCAGCTGTTCTTAGTAAAAGGTGCTCTGTCAGCCAGTACTTCTATCAGAGACTGCTCAAGGGGGAAGAAAATCCATCATCTATGAACTATGAGGCAGCATTTGTATCACTCTTTACGTCATGCCTTATGTTTTTAGTTTTATTTCCATTTCTATTTAAAAGATTTAACTATTTTACCAAAGATACTGACAAACGCTCACATTACATTCTCCTGAGCCAAAAGTAAATTAAGTTCAGTGAATTTTTAACTCACTTCCCCAGCCAATGTATTATGGTGCGTAGCGAGTGGGTTACATGTGTGCTGTGAAGCAGGATTTTAAATGGTTGTAAATTAAAAAAAAAAAAAAAGAAGGAAGTATATTATTTGTAACCTCTAGAATAAACTCCATGTTTAACTTTTATTTCTAACATTTTATAATTAGATCTTCTCATTATAATTTTATAAAATAAAGAAAATCTATGTTTCACCAATCTCTAAATTCCTTCTCATTTCTCTAATGCTATATAATATTATGGTATACACAAACATTATTACACATATATAGATGCTCTGATGTAAACAAGGTTGGAAAGGGCTGCTCTAGTTTACACACTTTTTTGGATTAAGGCGAAGACTCCAGATAATCTTAGACAGACAGTGTAACCATTAAGGAACTGAATCCTGGCATGATGTGGCATAAAGGTGACCAAGGTATTTGCACTAAGTATCTCAGTGATTTAGTCGCTTAACAAATATTTATTGTGTGTCCTTTTCCAGGGTTGGAGTGGTGAGTCAAATAAAATCCCTGCTCTCATGGAGCTCCCACTCTTTTAGGGGAGATGGGAAGTAAAAATTAATAATCAATAAAACAGAAGAAAGAAAAGTCGAGAAAGTCAAGTAATTTCAAGTGATGTGAAGAAAAATAATGAAGTGTAGAGGACAGAGAAGGACAGAAATGCTCTTTAGATAAGATGGTCTGGGAAGGCCTCTGGGGTGGCGTGTGGGGGAGGGTAAATTTTGAACAGAGCCCTGATGAAATAAGGAAGACATTTAGGCAAGTATCTGGGGAAAGCGTGTTCCAGCAAGAGGGACATAGGGATGTCAGAGGATCAGTAGGAGGTCAGTGGCTGGCAGCTTAGCAAAGGGGAAAAAGGGGGCAGAGAATGGGGTCAGTGAATGGGTCAGAGAGGTTGCTGGGTAAGGCTGGATAGGGGTGGATAGGTCCAGGGCTAGGTTTTAACTGCTGTGTCTTAAAAAAAAAAAAAGAGATTCCTGCTAGGCATTGCTTTAGACAATTCTTTAACTATAATGATAGCAAATTGTGAGTTTTGAACAGTTTTCTACCACCTTTTTTTTTTTTTAGGAGAACTGCAGTTCAGCACATGGGAACATTGTCCATTTTTGTCTTGACACAATGGATTTTCTGAAGGCAATTTATGAGGAGTGATTTTTTTCATTGCTAATTTTTAATAGCTGCCAACTGATAGCCTGGAGACATGCAATTCACCCTCAAATATAAATTTTAAAATCTACACAATTATTAGAATTCTTGGAGTTATGGATTAACTAAATTTAAACAAATAAGCAGACTTTAAGACTTCAAACTTACTGCCTGGGATGAAATTTGAAATAAACTTGCAACACAGGAGAAAAACTTTGCCTTTATAGTACTACTAGTCAACATATTTTGAACACTTCTAACAAACAAAAGTCTTGGCAACAACTATGAGAAGCAGGGATATTTTTATTCTGTAGGTGAGAAGATAAAGGTATAAATGTAAAAATTCCTTTTTTCCAGAGCCAAACTACTATTTTTCCCAGTGTGCATTGTTGCAGTTTGCTTAAAGTTTAAAAAACAGAATTAGGAGTGCTATAGGAAGTAGATACGTATTTACATATATTAGTCTTCAAATACATGGGGAGATAAATGCAGATAATATAATAATCAAATTTTCTTTCTCGAAAGGATAGACTACAAATAAATGATTTCAGACTCAGGAAGAGGGTTCTCCAAGAAAATAGTAGGGATAACCTTCTATACAAGTCTTTTAAAACAGATATTCTAAGACACTTTAAGTATAATCATGTCTAAAGTTGTAGCGATGACTGTTACGACCTCTGAAAGTCTCATCTAATTTTATGTTGCACACTCACACACACGCACGCAAATGAAGGAATTCAGATAAATATGCATTCTCTCAAACACACTTATCTTCCTTTTATATTTGAATGATTTTAAGAGACTCCAGGAAAAAGACATAGCTCATGAATTACAAATCTTTGAATTATTAAAACTGCCCTAATGTGAAATGCATAAAATCAAAATACTTCAAAAAAATTAAAAATATAACTTTAAAAATGAAGTCTAAAATGCCACCTCCTTTGAGTAATTCAGCCTTATTCTTTGCTCCTGAGAGCATGAGAAAATGTGTCAAGACACAAGGAATTTTTGGGCAATCAAAGGGAGAAGATAAACAATATTGGAGGGGAATTATTTAAGTGAATTCATCTGTTTTGTGCTATAAAACTCTCTCAGTTTAATTTTAAGCAAACAAAAAAGGAACCCAGCTTGTCTGACAAATACATGCCTCTTTTCCATGCCCACATGAAAATGGTCAGCCCTAATATTTTTCCAAAACAGAAAATGTATTTAAAGTAAAGAAAATGCAAAAAAAGAAAAAAAAAAAAGGGTCACAATACCATAATTAAAGTTCTCTGTCCTTTCGAATTTTAAATAGAAAGAACTCAGTCTAGTTGACAGGTGTGGAGATATCTGTTATCACTGTAATAGGCAGCTCAAACTTACAAGAATCTGGGAAAGAACTACTGCAAAAGCAATAACTGTGAATTAGAGGAATTTTTAAAGCAGGATGACATCATGATAGCTCCACATAGTCAGTGACTCATAATAGAAGAGCAAGATTGAAAATGCAAATTTATATTTAAATCTGTTTCATGCTGTAATCAAAAGACTCCTATCTGATATCATTCATTGATTTTATATTAGTAACTGCATAAATAATTGGTTGTGCTTCAGCTATTTAAAATTAACGCTGATTGATTGAGCTAGAGGACACGCTGTTTGCTTGATTTGTGCACAGGACAGATTTCATTAGTCCCCTCTGGAAACAAGTTATTTATCGTTCGATTTGTCTATTCATTTCTTTATATTTGCCTGTTGTTCTTACATTCCTCCTCAGACTCTCTTCACACTTCATTTGAGAACATTTGCTTCTACTCTTCACCTTGTAAAGAAATTTTTCCCAGCCTCTCTCCACGCAGCTTATTGAAAACCAGGTGGCATCACAGTCCGTTGCGTGAAACAGGGCACCCCCGCTTAGCTCCAGCCACCCAAGCATCCATCAGCGCAGGGGAGCAAGGGCTTCACAACAGAAGGGCACGTTTGATCACAGAGAGTTGTAATCTCATTTTAGCTCCCTGATTCTTGATGGATGCTTTTCTCCCTTTTGGCGGACTTTCAGGGATTGATTTAGTCGGGTTCAGGATGCACAGGATATAGGTTATTTTATAATATAAATATTTAGCTCTACTCTGACAACAGTCTAAAGGTGCCACAGTGCAAAATCCCCTTCAAAGTAATCACGATAGAAATATCTTACGCACTTGATGGCAAGGATGGGAGGAGGCTCTTGCGATGCCTGTGACTCTAATTTCCACCCTCTGCGCTTGTGGTATCTTACGTGGACATGCTTCCTTTTACATTTTGCCCTTTCTTCTTGAGTGCAGTCATATAAATAGGGGAACAGGACACAGGAATATAAGGCTGTTTTATCATTTGCCCTGTTATTGCCAGTGTCTGCCCTAATCATAATTTCTAGCTTCTTGACTTTATCATGTTGGTTATTTACCAATTTTTATTGTGTAACTGAAGAAACTGACAGAGAGAAAACCAAACCCTTCCATTATCTTGTATTCAGCCAAAGGCCAAACCAAAAAAATCTTAACTTTTAATTATGTCAATTTGTCATCTTCCATTTTTTTCTACTGTGAAGTCATTAGACAAACGAAAGAATACAGGACTAATTCTGTGGCCTTGGAGTACTTAACATTTCTGTGCCTCAGTTTCCTTATTTGAACCCCCTTTCTGAGCTACACAAGGACACAGAACACTTAAATTTGTATTTCATCCCTTGAGTTACATATTATTGTTTGGTATTTTAATTCTGTCTTTAAAAAATCTTTTAAAAACTATCCATGAATCCGGAAAGACTACTATTTATGTGTATAACGTTTGTTTGGATTGACTTGTGGTTTTCAATTTTATTTAACATTTTTATTAGATTTCAGACTTTTCTCTGACATTATCTTTCTTCTTTCTAGAATACATTCATCACAAATTCCTTTAGTGAAGAACTGGTAGGTGGTAAAGTTTTGACTTCTCTCAAAATGCCTTTTGTTCATTCCTATTCTTATGAGATAGATTTGTCAGGCACACAATTTTAGGTTGATTATTATATTCTGTCAGAACTTCAAAGTAAATTTTCTACTATGTCCTGACTCTGTAGTTTTGACAATTCTGCTCTCACCTTGACTACCTTTCCTGAAAATGTAATTTGTCTTTTTTCCTGGGAGATTTAGGACTTTTGTTTATTTGTTTTGTCATTGGTGTTGTGTAGTTTCATCATTTTGTGTCTATGTGTGAATTTCTTTCCATTTATGAATATTTTGCGTCCCTTCAAATATTTTACGTCCTTCATCTGCTACTAAAACTATGATTATATATATTAGACTTTCTAATTCCTTCTCCTATACCTGTTAAAATCTCTTATATTTTCTGGTATCTCATCGGTGCTGCATTCTGGGTGATTTCCTCATCTTCCTTCATCCAGTCTATTAATTCTCCCTTCCATTGTCTATTGTGCTATTTAACCTGTTTCCTTGATTACATGTCCAAAAGTTTTATTTAGCTGCTCCATATTTATGTCTTTTCTCACTGCAATTATTTTTTTTTAATTTCATGTTTTTCTTTAAATATGGACATTTTTAAATTAAATGACAGATTTAACTACTTCAGCATTGAAACATCTCAACCCTTTTAGAGATCTAGGAATTGTCTTGTTGTTTCTGTTAACTCAAACTTATGGTGTGTTTTAGTGATCATGGTTATAAGTGCCATGTTTGAACTTGATCTGTTAAAAAAATCTCATAGCTCTTACCTGGTGATGCTTTCATTCAAAAATTATCTGCACATATTTTTATAGGGAGCCAAAGGGTCCTACACACTTAGGACTACTTTAGTGCCCCTTTAAGAGTCTCAGGTTTAATGTGGAATTCTCAAATTCAGTCCCTATACTTTGCTGGAGTCCTAAATGATTCTCCTTATTACTGAGCTAATCTATATTTACGTCAGGGTGATCTCTGCTTCCAATAAGTTACTTATCTGGTCGATTTTGCTTTTTGGCTTTTACATGCTTAGCTGCCTACATTTTCCTATATTGCTTGGCCCTGGTGAAAGCTCAATTTTATTTCTCAAGTCATTAATGCCTTCTAATGACTTCTAAGCTATAAAATTAGAAGACTTTTTTGAGAAAAATAACTAATTGGTTATTAGCACAGTCACCCAAAGACGTCTGAGTATAGTACGCCCTCGGAATATTTCAACACTTAAGGTGTGATTTACTGTGACTGCACACTCAGAATATGAACCCTCCTCCTAGCAAGTTACTTATCTGGGTTGATTTTGCTTTTTAGCCTTTACATAGTTAGCTGTAGGCAGTATTTGCCTACATTATCCTACTTTGCCTGGCCCTGATGAAAGCTCAGTTTTATTTCTTAGGTCATTAATGACTTCTAAGTTATAAAACTTAAAGAACATTTCTAAAGAGCAGCAGGACCAGATTAGTTGTTGGAAAACGAGAGTACCTCTAACGGTTTCTTTCAGTGATGTAATTCCCATGAAATCATACAAAAGAGCTATCAAGGAAAAGCACCCCATTCTGAGGAACTAGGTTCCCAGAGAGAAGAGAACCTCAGAAAGGTGAGCCAAAATCCTGCAAATAGTTCTTCCCTTAAGCATTATTTACAGACTACTGGCATGGAGCAAGAGGCAAGGATCCAGGCAGCGGGGTGTGGCCATCAGGGAGGCAAAGCCAGCAGGGCTTTTAGCAGTATCATGGGGCTGATGACATAAAAATTGGAGTTCGGGACTGCCATGGCAGCCAGAGCTTGAATGTCTAATATCTCAGTGAGAAACGGGCAGTTTTCTCCTTGAGCCATTTGGTGAATTCTTAGATTGCTAAAGACTTAGAAGATTCAGAAACTAAGCAGTAAGTTATTGACAATCTCATTAAAGTTTTCTATACTACTGAGAAGCGAAAACTTGGAGTTAGAACCTTCCAAGGAGGAGAGGTCAAAGTAAGCACCCCAGCTTCTCAATTGAGCTTCTAGGAGGAGAAGGGCAATTTGGAGACAGAATCTGACAAAAACTATATCACGATTTTGAGACAGCACAGACCCTGATCAAATGAGATAATCTTCCCACAAATCATTTCACTTTCCAACCTAAAACTTTATTATTCTTAATTTTAGTATGCAAATTCTTTGTCATAGCTCATATATAGTAAATGAAGCATTTCTTCGAACTCGTGTAAATACCCTACTCTTGAAAAATAATTTTTGTTTAACAGACACTAAAAACTGAAATTTCTATTATAAAATGATTCTTCCAGAGATTATCCTTAATGGTAACAGTGATTTCCTATTCATCCAATAAATTCTAGATAGGAAATCTGGTACGGTAACACTGAAAGAATCTGTATCATTATATAAAGTGGAAATTTAAATATAAAACTGGTTATTGTGGCTTTTTTTGAAAAAATAACTAATTGGTTATTAGAACAGTCAAACCAAAGACACGTGAATGTAGGGCACCCTTAGAATATTTCAACACTCAAAGTTTGGTTTACTCTGTGACTCCACACTCAGAGCATGAATTCTGTTCCCAGTAAGTTACTCACCTGGTCGATTTTGCTTTTTAGCCTTTACATGGTTAGCTGCAGAAACAGCATAGGACAAAGTGAAGGATCTGCTTTTAGTGAGGGTCATCATTGCTGGGTTATTCCTAGAATCAGGACTAGCCGCACTGCAAAGACAGAATTTTTAAAGAAAAATGAAGAAATTATTCATCAATTACTGGGGCAAAACTTGCCAGAACCCAGCCATCATTTCCATAATAGACTTGCCAATCTGAGTATTGGGTCAAGTTCAGTGACAGAACCATTTTACTTCCTAAGGACAAGATAGATTATGTCGACAATCTCTGTTACCGGGATACAGTAGTCACTTATCGTGCATACTGGGTTAACAAAAGAGGAAACACAACTGTCCTATTTATCAAATTAATAAGAATCAAATACCTTGTTCTATTTCTATAATCATATTCCTCAAATTTTCTAAAAGAGCTTTGCGGATTAACTGATTAAGGTGAAGAAGATCTCAAATTAGTTATATAAATATCATAATGGTTATTTTGGTACTCTTTATTATTTTTGGTACATCTATATTTAAAAACTGAATACCTATAAAATCATTCAAAGATAATTTTTTTTTCCAGTATTTCCTTGTGGAGGAGAAAGTTAGCAGCAGGTCATTAGCCTATAATTTCTCTTTACTGATGATACCTTAAAGAAAAAGTGATGATCCAGTCAAGTCTCCTTGTAAACATGACAGTGAGGGACCTGATCCTGAACACACTGATATTTACTAGGAGAAAGACAATGGAGTCTTCATCTAGGGAATGCTTTTACCAGGATGTACTTGGTCTGTCTAGGTTGCTTATTGTAAATAAATCTGGAATTAATAGATCTATGGAGGGTTAGAGTAGAGAATGTTCTATAAGCCATGTAATTAATGGGAAATTTTGGAGGTATTTCAAGCCAAAATTTCTCTGCATGTATTGCTCAAAACCTTATGTGTTAAATCTGAAAAAGAATCCATCCTAATTGGGGAGAGAAAAGAATTTAGGAAGCTGTGTTGACAATCTTGGACCGCTTCAAAAGAAAAATGCTTGATCTGTGTTTTGTTAACACCTGTGTCCTTTCAAGCACTAGTAAATTTGGTACTGGGTAAAATCTATAATTTGCATAAATATAATTTGACAATTTGATGTTTTGCCAATCTTAGATTGGCACTGTAAGCAGGATGTGCCTGGTCTGTCTGGGTGGCTTATTATTAAAAAAAAAAAACAACAAAACTGAAATTGATGGAATTATGGGGTCATGGATCTATGGAGATTGCCATATAAGCTGTATAATTAATGAGGTATAATTTGGAGAGGTTCCATAACCAAAATGGTTTCCTCTGTGCAAGCAATGTTATGCAAGCATTGGTTAGTACCCTGCATGCTAAATCCAAACCAGAACATGTGCTAATGTGGAATAAAAGGACTTTCAGGGAACTGCACTAGGTCTCAGACCTCTCAAAGGGAAGAATGCTGAGCATGTGTTTTGCTATTGCGTATCCTTTGATTATTAGTAAATCAGGCAATGGGGTAAGATCTGTAATTTGTGTTGGGGCTGATTTGACACTCTAACACTTGTAGCATCTCATTTCTTCTCTTTTTTCATCTTCAGAGAGATGTTTCTTCAACTATTGGTCAAGATATATAAAAACTTCATTTTTTCTCCTTGCTTGTGATAGCAGTTTACCAAAAATATCATAAAAGAGATTATTTGAAATGTGGAATGAACTTCAGCAATTATCAAATATAATTAAGTAAAGCAAGGAAAATATTTGTTTCATGTCCTTAGAAATTTTATCCTAGATATTTCACAAATGCTTGGAATTTTAGAAATAATAAGATCAAAGAAAACTTTGGATCTAAAACAGATAACTACACTGATTATTTCTTGGTGGTGTGGTCCTTTTCAACTCATTTTGCTGGATTAACTTGATAAGATTTACAGTGAAGAAATTTTATGTAATATATATGTGGCCTAAATGTTTTCATTTCTGAGTACATTATATAATAAATAGGTTATTACTTTTCTATGTAGATTTTTTTAAAGACCTTAACATTAACTGAATTTTTTAATATATTAAAAATACATATTTATGGAGGCCAGCTCAACAACTATATTATTTTTTTGCAAATAAAAACATTTAAAATGTGCTCATTTTTAAAAGTTTGTAAAGGGCAACAGTAGAGTGACTTTAATGTATGGGGATGTAATGAACTCAAGATAAATAACATCCTAGCCACAACTATCCCATTCTTAATATAATAAATATTAATTTATTATACTATTAATAAAATACAATAAATCAATACATTATTGTATTTATAAATATGTAAATGCATTATAGTTTATAGGCAGTTTCATATATTGCTTTATGTGATCCTCACAATAGTTTTCAGCATTTCATTGCTGCTTATTTCCGGATTCCTGTTTAGATCTCAGGAATATGCAATAATTTGGATTCTGCAGAAGAAAACAGCCTAAAAAAATCTTCACTTGGTTTCTTCAATGTTGACACAGCAGAGAAAAATCATCTATGTGCCTGTGATGAAAGATCTCAACTGTCTTCACAAAAGTGGTTTCATACCCTTATTCTCCCAATAACATGTCTGAAAAGTCTTACCAGGTAATAGTCTCTTTTATAAGGTTTACAGCTTTCTTTTTGCCCAATGTACAGAAGCAAGGGTCAATTCCAAGATCAACTTGGAATGACTTGAGTATGATGTATTTTAGCCTCTTCTATTTATCTGCAGCCTATTTTTTTTAAAGCACCTACTTGCATTCTTCCATCTAATTTGTCCCTCCAGCTATGCTATAGTTCCCCTTTTCCCTAAGGGTCCCTTGTAGAGGGTACGGAGACTCCGGCAGGCTAAAGACTTGCCTCTCGGAACACCCATTTCTGAGTGGTAGAGCCAGCATCCTTCTGATTCTCAGTCCAGTGTCTCCCAGACTGTGTTTAAAATTACCCAGGAGTAAGTTTTCCGGCTGCACACCTACAGGAATGTAAGTTGTGAACTGCTTCTAATTTTTGCTTCTCACTCTTGTTCTTCTTTTGATCACTATAGTCTTCAAAGAGCCCCAAATAAAAGGACAGATCCAGAAAGGAAGAAATAAAAGGGCTAAAGGGAAGAAACTTCAGGGCTAAAACTCAAGTCAGTTTCAAAACCAATCAACAGTTTTAACAATATTTCTCAGTAAAGAGGGTTTTAACTTTGGTTTATGATCAGGGCCCAAACTAGTTGTATTTAATGGTGACACTACTACCACTTACTTATATATGGTTTTCTCTTAAGGGCTTGAATTCTCTTCAGCATGAGTTTCATTTTTCCACAATGGTGAAAAATTATATCACTTTCAGATTTTTACATTAGGACTTTTCACAGGACAGTGAAATTAAGAGGTAGTAAGTGAGACAGTAGGAAGATGTATACCCAGCCAGACAAGACATCTGTGAATATTTTTAGGATTGAGAGAATGAGAACAAGTGGGATTATATGTTGTTCCTTATCTCTTTTGAAAATATGAATCTGAGTATCTATTTTATAAAGCAGAATGACAAGATCCTTGGGAATTAACCTCATAAAAGTTCTTGGAACTTTCTTCCATGTCATCATTTCAATTTCAGCCCCCAATTTCATTTAACTGACTAAGAGATGAGAAAAGGAGAAGTGAGATTTGGCCAGAATTAACAAAGAATAACAGAAAGAAGACATCTAAGAAGGTATGAATGGAGTTTGGGTAGAAGCATTCCATGGAACCAAAATCATGATGCGTTAACTATACTATGATAGGACACTTGGCAAGGTGTGTTGGTAAAACAGGCACCCTCTCTAATCATATACACTGACGACATAATTTGGTTTCTTAAACAATATTTAACTATATTACTATTAATTACCATTTATCAGTATTTGCTGATGTAGAAATTGACAATAGTCTATATTTTTAGAGAAAAATATTACCAATGACATATAATTCCAAACTTTTAGGAAATGTTCATGAATGGTATATAACCTCCTTCTTGTAGTAGTATTTAGAAGTTTTATACAAGTCCAGTAATAGAATGGAGTGGAATTATACTGATATATGAAAAAATCATTTGAGTTTGTGTCTAATTCTATAGGTTTATTGGAACATAAACATTTATAGGAATAATCCATTAAATATTTTTAATCAAGAAAGCAAAATGAGTCAGCAGTCACTCAATTCTTATAATTTGAAAGGTTTCCATTTTTCTGCCAGTCTTAGCATGGTGCTTTATGTACATGTGAGGCTAAGACCAGGAGAAAATTACTTCTCATATTGTTATAATGTAATTCAACAAAGATTTTTTTTCATTCTTTAGGTCATTAATTGAACTGATATATATATATATATGTGTGTGTGTGTGTGTGTCAAAAACATGAAGTTGTATGGTAAATATTCTCATAATCATTAAATTCAAACAAAGTGTGACATTTTAATCCTAAATAGAAAAGGATAAACACAATAGCTCCCTCTAAAAGCACTTTCTTCATTAGCTATTTTCTGCAAAAATTCTTTTTTAGATTTTAATATTACCTTTTCTTTAGCCTTGGTAATTCTGGTTTTATGTCACTGCAAAATTGGAACTCGTATCCTAAATAAAGTTTAAATTATCAAATGTTTGAACGTATCAAGGTGTTTTTAGGATGATGACCTACTTTTGATTTGCTCCTCTGCCTTTTGTATGAGGCTAAAACAGGCAGTCTGGTGGGCTAGGACAATGTAACATCAACTGTAAGTGTCAGGTTGGATACTTTTGATTTAAGGGACTCAGTAGGAATTTCAATACAGCTAAAACCTTGCCTACCTTTATCCTGGTCTTGACCCTTCCCAGACAAGGTCGCAGTGGCAAGGATCACCTCAGGTCACTCTTCCCACTTTATATATAAGGTCCCACAAAAGACTTTAAGCCTAATTCTCTGATATCAATCTCTATAGTGTTCTGCATTTAAACCATACAGCTTTTCCATTTTCAAAGCTAGCCTCCAGGCAACTATAATTGATCAGGCCTTCCCTCTCCTGTAATCTGTAATTCCTTTTTGTTAAGTAACTTCACTAAGAGACATAAACCATCAGGAGCATCGTCTAACCTGGATGAAGGTGCATCGTGCAGTTTGATGCTGGCGCTGCGGTCCCTCCGTACTGGTGCAGGCTCCAGGGTGGGCAGACCTGTGGCTGAGGTGGTGGTTGTCCAAGTCGAAGAAACTCGTCTCAACAAGCCCGGGGGCAAACTCCTTCTCAGGCGCTAGGAAAGAGTATGGATTTTATTACCAAGAGTGTTTTATATCTCTAACTTTTATGTAATATAATGGAAGAAAATGAGCTTTTAATTGGAAGGTAATTGATAAAACTGTATTGGTTGAATATTACCTATCTAAAATTTAGGTGCTTAGAAATTCCATAAAAGACTCTCTGGCCCAAATGAATAAATATTATAAAGATAACATTTTGGGGTCTTTATTTTGATGCTTATGCAAATTGGGATTACAGAGTCAATTACCTCTGGAATAATTTTATAGTTATATATGCTCCACAGGATTTACACACTTATATGCATGTATCATATCAGTTATTATGAGCAGAAGTTTTCCTCCTCAAAAGTCATTTGTTTGGGGCATGGGTTAATTTGTATCATCTTGTACAGTAGTCCGTACCCCTAAGTAATTATTAATTTTATTACCTTGATCTCAAATGGTAGGGCCTAAATTTAAGAATGTAATTCTTTTGCAAAATGCACCACTTTTCTTATGTTAACGTAACAGATTCAGAGATACGGGTAATGTCATTGGTATCAACTCCTCTTGATAGGAGGCCCTGCTGGCTGACCTGCTGCTCCCTCTCTTCATTATTTCTCCTCCCACCATGTCCCAAATGGCACGTGTGGCAGCATCCGCACGGAGGTGAGAATCTGGGCTCACAGGAGGGACACCAGCACTCTAAAGAGGGTCTTGACCTTAAGTATGAAAGTGAAGGTATTCTCCTAACACTCCATCAGCAACAGTCATAAGAGGCAGAACCTCAGCCCACTTTGATTTGTGGCTAATGACTCCTAGTAAACAAACCGTGTAGGCAGAGTTTACAAACACACATTCTGCTCTTCTGGAGAAGGTAAAAACGTTTGAGAAGTGTACAGCACCTTGGAATTCAAGAGCAGCTCAGATGCCAAAGTTTCCAGTGTCTCTTAGAAGGCAATTCATAGAAAGAGAAAAGGTCCAACTGGTAGATACCAGGTTTCTTGCCTTAAATCTGTCACTGACCTCATGTCTGATTGAGACCTGAAGAAACCAGTTAATCTCTGCCTCTCTGCATTTCTTTACTGTCGTTTCATGCTTAGGTATATCTTTCTTAGGGAAGTGGACGTTTGAAGGAAATGGTATAAAAACATAATTGTCCAAGTTATGAAGATCACATTCCTGAGTCAAGACAATATCACAACAGGAGGAACACAGATGTTACTAACTGACCACCAGCTCAAGGGGACAGTTGCTTGTTTACTAAATAAATAACTGTGCTGAATGTACCAGAGACCACTGACATTCTGATATTTTTAGCCTTTTAATATGACTTATTTTTAATTAATATTGAGGTCTGAACTGGGTGCATGATCCCATTCCTTACAACTTACTTTTGTAAAACTCGAACCTTATATGTAAAAGGAATGTGTATTATTTCCTATTTTTATATATAAGGTATGAGTTTATATAAATCACTAAGACCATCTTTTACTTTAAATAAGCTATAATTAACAAAAACCATTCTCAGTTCAAAATTTGTATTTGGCAAACCATGAGAGTACTTTGAAGGATATCATACAAAGAAATCAAAAAGCAAAGGAACCTTAAGTTTTACAAGGCAATGGATTTTAAACAGAATCTGCACTACAATGGAGCAGGGATTTTTGCTTTTTGTTCCCCCTGCAATATCCTTATCACCTAAAACAGAGCTTGGCACATAGAAGTAAAAACTTCTTGGAAGTTTAAATTAAAAAGGCAATGAAAAAAGGTAAATTTTCTACTTACAGAAAGCTGTCAAGTATAAAAACAGAAGTCTTTATGTTTAAATTTTTATTACTTTTGTCTCCATGATCAAACATCTTGCTCAGTCACTGAAATGAATCTGCAGATTAGGCTGGGAGTGACAGAAAGGAGACCTAGAAGTTGATTAAAAGGAAAAGTTTAACCCTTCAAGGAGTATGTCATTAACACCTACCTTAGTAATAGCCAGTTTGTCTTTTTCAGCGCCCTCTTCAGAATCGGAACAGGTATAGTTTTCACTGAGGGAAACGACGGGATTCACTCTGGGCTTGTGGATGGCCTGGAAGGTGAGCTGCGTGCTGAGCAGGTTGCTCACAGCTCTCAGGGACGTGCACACGTTCGGTGGCAGAGACGGGTCTGCAAGGAGGTCAGTAATGAGGCCGTGCGCCTCGCCCATCACAGCGATATCCACAGTGATACTGGTTCCTGAAGACTGAGACACCAAACCAAGAGAAGTCAGGTAAGAAAAGGCCTGAATCTGCAGACACAGAGTTAAATTGGACTTTTTCAATAGACAGAGTTGATTCTGTAGTATTTCAGTACAGTAAAACTCAAATTACCTAATTGAAATTTTGCTAAAATATGCCCCAGCTTTCACCCTTTTCATGTTCATGGCACATTTTTTAATGCTAGAACTTGGGGAGGAGGAGAGCATATTTGAAGAGATTAAAAAGATAAACACTAGTTTTTAAGAGGGAAGACGTTTCATAGAAATGGAACAAAACTTCCTATCATTCCATACGAAGAGCTCAACATTTGACATGTATGTTGTTTAGAAATTTCATTCTGAGTGTAACATTCATATACCATATAATTTTAATTTTAGTAATATTAGTAATATTTTAATGTGACATTTGAGCCTGGTATGAGGTAGTTACTCAACAAATATTAGAGATAGACACAAAAAGCAACTCAGTTTGTGTTCAAATTCACAATCTGTCTTCTCTTCTTGTGGTTGGTAAGAACAGATATTTCAGTTTGGGGGATTCTTTGGCACATCTGTTCTATTCTGCTAAACTGCCTATCCAAACAGAGCCGTTGCTCTGCACCCACCGCAGAAATGAAGAGCATGAACAACAGAGGCCAGGAATGCACCCCACCCTGCTGGCCAGGAGCGAAGACAGGCAGGAAGAGGTGGCACTCTGGAGAACGGGGGTAGGATGAAGGCCAAGAGGTTGATGAAGCCTAAAGATAGGATGCAGAAGACTGTTAGCATTGGAAAGGAGCCAGAGTGGGAGGCACCAGGAACCCGCATAAATTTAAACTGCGTAACCCAGTGAGTGATGAGGGTTGCAGGTTCTGGAACTAGGCTATTTAGATCCAAGTCCTCACTCCCGCTCACTCTACCACTTTCTAGCAGCATGATCTTTGGCAAGGTATTAAGCTCTCCATGCTGTGATTTCTCCATCTGTAGAACAGATATAATAATAACAGTAGCAGTCTCAGAAGGTAATTATAAAAAACTAAAAGAGATAATATATGTAAAGCACTTAATATTGAGCTGGCAATTGTTAAGTCTTCAATAATGGTAATGATACAAATAATAATAATTCTGCTGTTTTTTCAGTAAGAAGCTTTTAGAAGTTTGGCTATACATTTGGAAGAAAATAAAGTTTAATCATTCTCTCACAATGGACTTAAAAATAAACTCCAAAAAGGTGAAAAACTTAAATGTATAAATTGTAAGATTATTAAAAGACAATATACGGGGCTATTGTATAATCATGGAATTAAA
Organism: Indri indri; assembly: GCA_004363605.1. Taxonomy (NCBI): domain Eukaryota; kingdom Metazoa; phylum Chordata; class Mammalia; order Primates; family Indriidae; genus Indri; species Indri indri. The sequence goes on along the minus strand of RJWJ010009719.1, from coordinate 22,461 downwards.
ACCTTTAAAAGATAAGTGAATTCATAAACTGCCAAGGAAACATCTGACAGATCTGACTAAAGAAAGAGAAGACAAAACATATCCAAATAAAGAGCTTCTAAAAAACCAATAAAGGACAAAATTGCATAAAAGAAATAAATAGACAATTTAAACAAAATATAAATAATCAAACATATAAAAAGCTACTTAACTCCCTAATAATTAAATTGTAAATCAATAATATAAAAACAACTTTTACTTACCAAAGTGGCAAAATAATAAAAGATCAATTCCACCAAACATTACTAATGGTTTGGATAAATGAGTAGAGAGGGAAAAATAATCCAGTATTTTTGCAAGGAAATTTTGCTTAGGCTCTCCATTTGTAGTTTAAATGTGTATGCTATGCTCCAGCAAAACGAGTAGACATCTGGTCTAAAGTGATACTTCTAGGTATATGTGAAAATACAAAAACACAAAATAGTATAGAGTGCTCTGGTAACAACCAAAGAGTGTAGTAACTACTAAATGAATAAAAACAGGGAAATTGTTTTTAAAAAATTTGTATTATAATTATATTATAAAGTTGCATATACTTGCTTAAAAGATTTGGGTACATCCATAAATAATTACTTGGAACAATGCTCAGAAAATATTGTTCACTAGGGGAAAAAAATCATTCATAGAAAAAGTGAATGTGTATTATTTTTATATTCAGAAAAATATAATTATGAAAACACCCGATATCCATGAAGATATCTAGTCTTCATGGATCCATTATTATAATAACTATAAGTAATGGATAAACTATTCTTTAATGGTATCATATAGAACAGTTACGTCTTTTACTGCTAGAATTACAATAATAATAATTGATATTTAATAACAATAATTGATAACTGATATTTATTAAGCCCAAGTCTACAAAGTAGGTACTATTATTAACTTCATTTTTATTAGTCACAAATAACTTGCCAAAATCAGATAGCTGGGAAGTGAAAATACCAGACTGCAAACACAAAGACTTTGATTCCACAACTCAACAGCTGAACCAGTATACTAAAATCAATACCAAAATTTTTCATTTTGTATTAGTAAACATATCTGTAATTATTTAATGCATTATTTAATCACAGCGCCCGTGTTCTCTGCTCATAGGCCTAAATATCTCTTATGAAGCAATATGAAAATTTAACTGTAATATTAACATTCTTAATATATATAATCATGTATATTTCATATATGTACCTACATTAATTTTATTTTTTTCAGCTACTATCTATCTATCTATCTGTCTATTTATTTATTTATGAATGACAGAGTCTCACTCTCTTGCCTGGGGCGAGTGCTGTGGCGTCAGCCTAGCTCACAGCAACCTCAAACTCCTGGGCTCGAGCAATCCTGCTGTCTCAGCCTCCCGAGTAGCTGGGACTACAGGCATGCGCCACCATACCTGGCTAATTTTTTCTATATATTTTTAGCTGTCCAATTAATTTCTTTCTATTTTTGGTAGAGACGGGGTCTCGCTCTTGCTCAGGCTGGTTTCGAACTCCTGAGCTCAGAACGATCCGCCCGCCTCGGCCTCCCAGAGAGCTTAGATTACAGGCGTGAGCCACCGCGCCTGGCCTACATTTTATTTATTTTAAAAATAAATTCCGGTGTTTACATTTGAAGTTTACGACATGATGTTATATGATACAGATAGTAAGATGGTTACTATAGTGACACAGATAAACATATCCAACATCCCACATAATTACTTTTTTGTGACAAGAGCAGCTGAAATCTACTTATTTAACAAAAACCTCAAATATGATATAATTTTATTAACTGTATCCTCATACTGTACATTAAATATCTTTTGTTCACCTTATATAACTGCTACCTTGTATCTTTTGATCTATATCTCTTCATCTCCCCCTGCCTTGCCCCACCTCTCCTGACCACCCCTGGAACACTGTTTTATTCTCTCTGTATATTTGACTTTTTTTCCCCCAGGTTCCACGTATAAGTGAGATCATGTAACATTTTTCTTTCCATGTCTGGCTTATTTAACTAGCATAATGGCCTCCAGGTCCATCGATATTATGGTAAATGGCAGGATCTACTTAAGGCTAAATGATATTTCATTATGTGTATATATGTATACATATGTGTGTATGTATTTGTGTATATATACACACACACTCATATATATATTACATTTTCTTTATCCATTAATCCACGGATGGATGCTTAGGTTGTTTCCAGACTGTGGCTATTGTGAATAACACTGCAGTGAATATGGGAGTGCAGATGTCTTTCTGGAGTGGTGATTTCATCTCTTTTGGGCATATACCCAGAAGAGGGATTGCTAGGTCAAATGGTAGTTCTATTTTTAATGTCCTTAGGAACCTTCGCACCATTTTCCATAACAGTTATACCAATCTACCTTCCCACCAACCATGTACTATGGTTCCCTTCTCTCTACACCCTCACTGACATTTGTTATCTCTTGTCTTTTTGATAAGAGCCATCCTTATGGGTATAAGGTGATACCTTACAGTGGTTTTAATTTACATCTCCTGGTGATTAGTGATGCTGAGTACCTTTTCATGTATCTGTTGGCCATTTTTATGTCTTCTTTGGAGAAACATCTGTTCAGGTCCTTTGCCCAGTTTTTCAATCATATTATTTTTTTCCCCTATTGAGTTGTAAGACTTTTGTATAAAGTTTGGATATTGACCCCTTATCATATATGGTTTGCAAATACTTTTTGCTAGTCCATAGGTTGCCTTTTCATTTTGTTGATTGTTTCCTGTCCTGTGCAAAAGCTTTTTAGTTTGATATAGTTTCATTCATTCATTTTTACTTTTGTGGCTCGAGCTTTTGGTGTGTTATACAAAGTCATTGCCAAGGTCAACGTCAAGGTGCTTTTGCCCTATGTTCTCCTCTAGAAGTTTCATTGTTTCAGGTGTTACATTTAGATCTTTTATCCTTTTTGAGTTGATTTTTTGTGTGTGTTGTAAGGAAAGGGTCCAATTTCATTCCTTTGCATGTAGAAATCTAGCTTTCCAGCATCATTTATTGAAGAGATGATCCTTTCCCCATTGTGACTGCTTGGTGCCTGGATTGAAAATTAGTTGACCACATATGTTTGAATTTTTTTCTGGGCTCTCTAATATGTTTCATTGATCCATGTGTTTGTTTTTATGCCAATATCATACTGTTTTGGTTACTATAGCTTTGTAATATAATTTTAAATCAGGATGCCTCCAACTTTGTGTTTCCTTCTCATTATTGCTTTGGCCAATTGGACTTTTGTGGTTCCATATGAATTTTAGGATTGTTTTTTCTATTATTGTGAAGAGTGTCATTGGAATTTTGGTAAAGATTGCTTTGGGTAATATGGACATTTTAGCAATATTAATTATGATCCATGAACAGGGGATATCTTTCCATATATTTGTGTCTTTTTCAATTCCTTTCATCAATGTTTCATAGTTTTCAGTGTACAAATTTTTCATCTTCTTGGTTACATTTATTCCTAAGGGTTTTTTTTGTTGTCGTTAATATAATAAATGGGATTGTTTTCTTGTTCTCTCTTTTTCAGCTAGGTCATTATTTGTATATACAAATGCTACTGACATTTGTATGTTGATTTTGAATTCATTTATTAGTTCTAATAGGTTTTTTTTGGTGAAATCTTTGGGGTTTTCTACATATAGAATCGTGTCATCTGCAAATAGGGATAATTTTATCATCGTCATTGATTTTTTAAAATGTTCATTAAAATGCCACTAAGTTAACATTCTGTTTGAGAAACAGGTATTTTTAAGTGCATCTCTAATCATTATGCTTCTGAAAAATTCACCCAGTGTGATCATCCAAAATAGCAATGTTTATTCCTAGCCATGTGGTTCTAAAAAACAAGTCACTGTACTGTTTCCATAAACATTTGAAATTTTAAGTCAAACTTTTGTTTTTAGGACATAAATTATTATGACTTTTTAACAATGAAATTAATAGTTTATTCTCTAGTAATTGATAATTAAAGAATTTTTTGTAAAATGTTCTCAGGAGATAAAATCTACAAATATGAAAAAAAGTAGAGCACGTCCGTTGATAATTAAAATTAGGATTTTTAAATAAATTATTGGTGAGATGACAAGTCTTTTTATAGTTCTCTAATTTTGTGTCTTTCTAATACAATCTTTTCTTTAGAGTAATAGCTGTATTTTTTATATACACAGAAAAAATATTAATAGTAACATTTTAAAAAGTAACTTTAAAATAGAAATTGAAAACTCATCCTTATAAGTCAATGTTAGTGTTACATAAGAATTTAGAAAATAAGTGCATTATGTATTTCAATGTTACTATGCTGTAGCTTTTGTGAAAGCAAAGGTCCTTCATTCAGTGAAAACAGAAGCAACACTCAATTCAATAAAAGACAAATTATCCATACTGAAATTGGCTAAGAAAACAAAGGGAACACTTTTACTACTGAGAAAAAAAAAAAAAATCTTACTATTAATAAGTCAGGTCACTGCTTTATTGATTTTCCGATTCAAGATTAGATTTGTGTAACAGTCAAAAGTTACATCACGTATAAGAAGTTATCACCACTTTTTGGCTCAAATAACTAAAAGCTTCAATGAGGCATGAAATCTAAAATCAACAATCAGATTTGTTTGCCCCAAACCTGCCAAGTCTAACCACACACGAAATGCTGAAAGATGGAAAGATGGGCTGGCTGCTATTTCAATAAATAGAGGCAAGCTATTAATATAAAGACACGGGCATGTCCAGGGAGTCTCTATTAAGGAATTTCAAGGAAGGGGGGTTTCACTTGTTGATAGTGGGTCTTATTTTAATCATACACAAAGTAGGAAAAAATTATGTGACTCACAAAGTGTGTTTCCATGCCTATTCAACTTTGAAAAAATAATGTAATTAACTTTCGAGTGCACCAATAATATCCAGAAATATTTCCTTTAACTGGTGAAACCTTAGATAGTGATAATAAATACTAAAGGTTAGGTTTATATAAAAGCCACTTTAAAGGAACGTCTCGCACTAACAACCTGAAATCATCTGTAAGTGCAGTCATGAGCCACACTGAGCACGGTTGAGTCTTGTTACAGGGCAGATGATCAAACAAATCTTTTCCTTTAAAAAGAAGTTACCAGGCAATAGAAAACATTCTACTTCAAGGCTCTCCTTATAATAAAAATATTTAGATTTAGCATTTAAGAAAATGCAAGTGTAATTCCCTGGACACTATTTAAATGACAACCAAATTTGGATTGCCACCTTTAAATAGAAAAGCTGGAATTTAAGTCTGATAAACAGTGGAAGAAAGTGCAGTTTTATATACCCAACCAAAAATAACTGATTCTCTCAGTAAATCAATGTAATTTTCAATGTACCTAGTTTTTAAACAACTTCCTTTTTCCCCTTTATTTCCACCCAGCCTGCTTTACTATCTCTGGGATGTCCTATCTAATGCTGGCTTTAGACTTTCACAAATGTAAACAATCTTGCCATATTGTGACCTAGACTGCTTCCAAGTTACTACCTGTAGATCAAAGGTCCAGAAAATTTGGGGGCACAGATAAGTTAAAAAGACAGCAACAAATATACTTATAATCAACATTACATATAACTATTAGATTAGACATGTATGTATCAACTCAATCATAGAACATGTTTTCACTGTTACTACTACTAATGCAAAAAACAAAACTGCAGTACTGGTATGAGAAAGGGGAAATCTTTGAATATATGTGGAGGTTAGAAAGAATTTGTACTATATGAAAGGCACTGACGTTTCTAAATTTTCATAAGGTTCAAATTATAAAAAATTATAAGAAGTAGGTCTATGTGATCAAGTTACTAACAGAATGTAAAATAAAATTACATATCTTTAATAAATTTGTCAGTGCTGTGTTGGGTTTATGTCAAAATATTATTCAGAATTGGCAAATTTCTAAAAGATAAAATCTTTAAGAAGGCTTATGAAATAACTATGGGAACAAGGTAAATGAAAACAAAAAAGCAAATACCTATCATTTTACTTAAAGAAAGTGAAGGTGCCCAAGGGAAAAATCAAGGGCTGGGAAAAGAGTAGTGTCAAAAGCATTTTGTTGATTAACATGATTAGGGAAATTATCTAGCATGAGGGGTAAGGGTGAAGATAACACGTCCAATTCTTGATAAATTTCTTTTTAGGTAGCACCAGTATAGTCCAGTTACAGCTCTGCTTCCTACATATTTTAAAGCACAGATTAATTTGTTAACTTAATGAAATAGGTTGGATACATCCCTGCCCAGAGGCAGAAAATGTAATAATTCTCAACTCTTCTGACTCAGTGAACAATCTGGTGTGTCATTTGCTTTGGAAATTAATTTATTCTAACTGGAGAAAAATGATTAGAAGCAACACAAAAGTCTCTCTTCATAAGTCTACATGAAATCCAAAGATAGGTCACAAATGCTAAAATGTTAGAATTGAGAAATTATCTCAATAACCAAGTTGAAATGCTATATGCTTCAAATTAGCCCATTTAAGAAAATATTTTAGGTTTTGTGATGGTTTCCAAAACTGACCACAGGGTTCCTACAGGCAGTACTGTATCCACTGGAGGACTCAGGCTCTCTTCCTCTGAACTCAGAGAACTGGGCTAGATTTCTTAAAGGTCCCTTCCAATTCTGTAAGTTTAAATCATTTCATTGTGTAATGTATATACACACACACGAAGAAGAAAAAAGGAAATGATTTTAAAATTATTTCTTGGCATCATTAAACATTGTACAGTTTAAGAAAAAAAGATTTAAAAATGATCATGTATATTTAGAAAAGTCTTTGTTTAATTAATTGCTAATCTTACCCAAGCTCTACCTTATAACATTACTGAGTCATTAATGCTGTTTCCTTCTTATGGTAAAATGCTGAGTGTACACTGAATGCTCACAGGGAATAGACTATTCTCCAGAACTTCCATATATTTCTCCTCCCAATAGTTGAGTTGCATATTTGCCAAGTATCAGTTTTTTTGGTCCCAAATCTGTTTAGGCCAGTTGTATTTGTCATTGTAAATTACATGTGCTAACAAAATATCCATTATAAACTAACGATATCTGAGTAAAAATGGAATTGTTTCCTTTAAAACTAAGTTGAATAGATTTACATAGACTTCATAAATAGACTTTATAAAGATGAGGCCCTAAAAATGGACTTCCATTGAATTAGGTAGGAGAGATACAACCATTAAGATTCAAATAGGAAATCAGATCTGAAAGATTTTCAAGTCAGAATGCCTCTAAGTTCCTAAGTCATTTCCACTATAAAGAAACTGAAATTGAAACCTGCACAATGAAATATGGGTGTGGTATATGTAAGAAAGACAACCTGAGACTCCAATCAATGCAGTAGACACATACTCAAGAGAAACATTCTTGGCTCTTCATCAAAAGGTGTGTGTAAAAGAACACACTTGTAGGTATTAAGTTAAAATACATTACTAGATGGCTGGGCGAGGTGGCTCTAGCCTGTAATCCCAGCACTCTGGGAGGCCGAGGTAGGAAGATCACTTGAGGTCAGGAGTTCAAGACCAGCCTAAACAAGAGCGAGACCCCATCTTTACTAAAAACCAAAAAAAAATTAGCCGACTGTGGAGATATTCACCTGTAGTCCCAGCTACTAGGGAGGCTGAGGCAGGAAGATCACTTGAGCCCAGGAGTTTGAGGTTGCAGTGAACTATGATGATGCCACTGCAGCCTAGCCCAGGCGACAGAGCAAGACTCGGTCTCCAAAAAAAAATAAATAAATAAATAAAAATTAAATAAATATAATACGTTACTGGAAGCGTGGAAAATTTGTCATATTTTTATGACTCTCTGCTTTATAAAAATTTTAAATTGCCAGAACAACCACTCGTCCTAATTATGTCTACTAAAAGGGCTTCATAATAGTTTAAACCCGATATTTCCTTTCACTTGAGATGTAAAATAACAGCTATGTCAAAGCTATTTATTACCATTCCTACAACAAGAGATAAAAAGTGAAGCTTGGTTTATGAATTGGCATATGGGGAGCAAAAAGGTACAAGTGCATATTTTTCATCATGTATATAATTTATAAGTTTGTGTATATGAGAAGTTGGAAAGCAAAGTTTTAAAAGGTTGGGATATGAGAGGAAGTTTTATTCATTCATCAATATCAAATATTTATTTTATGAGGTAGTACCTGGGGTCTTTAATGACACAAGATCTGAAGGCAGTTGCCTATATTCAAATTCAAAATCTGCTAAGATTCTGGGAAATTCATTTATCTCTTTATCTTTTGTTCTTTTAATCTCTAAACCAGGGTTCATAGTAATACTTACTGTGTAGTGTTATTGATGATTAAATGAGATCATGTACATAAAGAGCCTTGGTAGAGTGGGTTGGCCCAAAGTATATGTTTGATAAATATTATATTAATATATCATCATCATTATTATTGCATTGAAAAAGACTGTGTGTGTGAAAGGATGTACACTGTGCATGTGGGTATTTGTCGTCTGTGTACTGGGCCAGTAGTTTCTTTATAAATGAAGACAACATAGAGATATGATTTCTCTACCGACAGAACCAAAATAAAACAAAATAAAAACAAAAACTTAAATATTTTCACTTATTAAAGGTGAACATAGTCACATATATTGTACTCTCTACTCCAAAATACTCATAATAGTTCAGAGATTAATTTTAGGCTCTTGAAAAGTGATTGTACAACAGTCCTGGTTTCAGTTAATATGGTTGATTGCATTGGTACGATTTATACCACAGTATGTGAAAAGAATTCTAAAAGCACGCATCTTAGCTCCATTGTTGGAAGTATTTTTTTCTTTGTATTTAGTCATCCTGGGAGGCACCCTGGGAGGCAAACACAGCATGGGAAGAACATTCTCAGGGTGAAAAGGGAGTTGGGATAAGAGAGGAATAAACAGTGTAAGAGATGACACATGAAAAGGAAGGAGTCACTGGGAAGTTTCTTACCCAACTTGGGTCCTCAATGCTGGGAAAAGTGTGATGGGTTTTTGGAAGCTGTCTGCTACATCTCTATAGCACACTTTGCCACACTGCCCCCTCCAAATCTTTCACTGGGAGGCTGCCTGTGATACCAGGAAATAGTATCTTGGTCTTTTATGTCCTAAATTACTTTAGAAGATGAGCTGGGCTCGATAAAATGATGTTTGGTATATTACTGGTTCTGACCTCAGAGCCAGCAAAATTGCATATGTGTTTATACTTTCATAGGACCCATTTATAATTTTAGACTTGAAGTTGGTTGGGAAATTTTTGAAAAATGAAATCATGTGAAAATTTTGCAGTAACTCAATGTAGGCTGAAGTTTGGCTAAAGTCACTCCTAAGGAAGCAGATGTTTACGTATTTTAATTTTCTGGCAGGGAACATGAGATTACGTTTGGACTTTCTCCTTAATATATTAATATATGTAAAGTAGGAGGAAAACATATACGGCCCTTCATCAAACTGCTTTCCAGCATCTCTGTTGGCAGGTCCCAGTTGAGATGCGAGACATAGCTAACATCAGCAGTTACCAGAATCTTAACTTCCTTCTCTTTTGATGTTCAAAGAACATTCCAAGTCAGCAAGTGGGATGTAGCACATGGCCTTATGTCCTCATGTACCTCCTTACAATCTATCTGCAAACAAGCCAAAAATTGTTCCAACATTCCCTCTATGTTTTCTAAGTACTTTCCAGAACTAGCAAATTCACCCAACAACTTGAAATTAAAAATTGTCATAGAATATGGTTTTATTATTTAGGGAATAAAGTAAACTTATTAAATTGCTTACTCTAGGAAGCACCCATATCTTTGAGAAGATAACCTTAGCTGCCTTTGACTTCCAGGCTGGTTCTCTCTCTTTCTCCTAATTAGAAAAGATGAGGTAGCTGGCACAGACATGAGGAATTCAGGCAATGAGCAACTCACATGACTGCTCACAGAAATGAATGTGGGAAGGCTTGGTTAGGTATGAATTGTCATATAAATAAAAAGATCATTTCTGTTAATGGAAGAAACAAGAAGTAAAGAGAACTTACCTGGATTCTCTGATGTGAGCATGAGTTTTTAAATATTATAAGATCAATTAAGAATCTCTGAAATGAGTATGAACTCAGAAAGTTAATGAGTTTTAGGTAGTCTTTTGTTTGTTAAATATCAAGAATTGCTATTAAACTTGAACTTGAAGCTTCTGTTTGCTTAGGTTAAAAACAATTTCAGTGAACAACAGATGGCAGTGTTCTGCCTTTTCAAAGACCTGTCTCCAATTGTCTGAACATCTCTTTTTGAATGAGTGCTGCTCCCTCATGAACAGGCAGAATTTAGTTTCCTTTTTCACAGAAAACAAAAATAAACTAAAAAAAGAAAAACTTACATAAGACTGTGGTTAGAGAAAAATTAAAATTGTGTTAATATCCCTCAGAAGCATTTTTATAGTGAAATGGTAATTACATAATAATTCATCTACATTACAAACATTTTAGTTCTGTCACCCTTCTCCATTTTTATAAGGCACATTAGAAACATGACCCATTTACAAATATGATTTGATTACTTTTTTTTCTACACGTCATTTTTTATTGTTCTAAAATAGTCATAACGAAAAACATCAAAATGTGCATAAGAACACAACGGTTTCATTGGAATTTGTATTATCTGTGTTAACAATAATCCATTTCCTGCCTCAAATGCACTGGGTGCTTATCTAGGCTTCTGATTTGCCTCTACTACACTTAGTCCAGGATATCTTCCCTGGACTGCTGCAGAAGCATCCGAACTCATCTCCACGTTAATGCCTGTTGAGGTATTCTTTTACTTCATATACTGGTAGCACCAAAAGCAAAAACAAACAAATGAAAAACCACGAGAGCTGTAACTTCCAAGAAACCTCGCGTCTCTTACCAGTTCTTACATGTATTCATAGACCCTCATTGCACTAGCACTTATCACTGTTCTCGATTCAACTTTTGGTATGTCATTATGTGATGGTCTGTCTTCTTCCTTTAGGCTGAAAGTCGGACAAGGACAAGGACAATGCTAGGTTTCATCCATCTAGTATAGTATCTGGTACTTTTTATGCACTCGATAAGATGAGAAGTGATGAATGCATAAGTAACATACTCTAAACCTCCAAAGATAACTAAATTTCCTCTCTCCAACTCATGCCTCAAAGAAATGTAAAAGGACAAATACAGTGTTCAAGGTATTTCCTTAAATCACTGTATTTTCTGCAAGCCATCTTAAAACATTCCATCTTCTAAGACAATTTCATGCCCTAATCTCACACTTAAAATAAAAAAAGATATTAAGAACTGTTAGACTGGAATACTGGAGTCACTAAGAAAAATTATACTTAACAAACTGATTCTAGAGGAAGTACTATCCAGAAAACAATGAAACTGCCAAGGAGGAGTAATTGTACTAGTAGCAAAAGCAACTCTACAAATTTTTCTGTAATCTGGTACACACCTGAAAAGAGTAAGCAAAGGATTAGGGTGGATAGTGAGTATTTTCTGGATAGAAAGAAAATCCTCTCAACAGGCCTGGAGATAAAGATTGGCCTTCTGGGGACAAAGTTCAGGTGAAGTACAGAGTGCTTCAGGTTGAAAGGAGGAGTCTGGAAAATTTAGAGGGAGTAGATAATGGCAGAGACGTCAGCCACATTCAAGAGCTTTGGTTAACTCCTAAGGGCAATAGGAAACAGCTGTAGCATAATGACAATATCAGAAGGTGTGGAGAGAGGAGTCAGGCTGACTTTCAAGATCATGGCTTGGGAAGATGGGTAGCTAAGATTCTTTCATGAGTCAGAAATCAAAGGAGAAGGAATCAGTTTTGACTGGCATGCTGAGGTATTCACCTTCGAATAAATAACGTGGTGTCCACAGCATGATTCAGGTTGCATATCAGGCGAGATGTGTGGACTGGAAAACATATTTGAGCATTGATGACATACACATGATCATTCCAACAACACGCGGCCGTGGAAGTGTATACAGAGAAAGGAGAAGTGGACTGGGGGCAGAACCATAATCAATACTGACTTTTAAGAACAAAGCAGAAGAAAAAGCCACAAAGGAAAATGGGAGGGGGCAATTGAGAACCCAAAGAGCGTAGTGTCAAAGGGGCCAAGGAAATATTTGTGTCAAGAAGGAGTGGTCAGCAGTGACCGGCGCTTGAGAGATTAGGAAATTCTGAAAAACGTCCATTAATTTAGTATCTGGAAGGTGACTGGTACCATTGGAAAGAACAGTTTCAGTGAAACTGAAAGACTGGCTGAGGTTGGCGGCCACATTGCAATGAGTCGAGCAATGAAAGAAAGAAGATCATGGAAACAACTCTCATCAAAACTAGCTGTAAAACAGAAGACAGGGTATAAAGAGTTGAAATGTTGAAGTGGAGATCTCACTCGAGCGAGAGGTTTAAACTCGGTAATGACAACAGGATGGTAAACAGATAAAATTCCAAGAGAAGGAAGTAAGGGGTTAAGGGAGATACCTCTTCCCTGACAGCAGTAATAAAGGGGAATGTTTGTAGATCTACAGGTGAGGCGCTAAAGTTCTTAGACTTTGACTTTTATTTACTCTGTGAATTAGGCAGTGAGTTCCTTCTGGAGAATCCGATGTGGTCAAGGCTGAGGTTAGAGCGACGAAGGAGAATGAAGAAATTTTGAAAGAGGAATAAGAAAGAGCTGGCGAGATTCTCAGGCAATACCGAAGGCCCAGCTGACGTCAGAGACCACAGACTCCAACCTGTTGCTTGTGCACTTTCCAGTATTACCTGGTATACAATTTCACACGGAAAGGCAACAAAGTGAAAACACAAGAGTCTGACAGATAACAAAGAAAGAAGATCAGCCAATTGGACTGGAGATGCTGGTGAGGTGAAAGATCAGGTCGCGAGAGCGTAAGTGAGGGGCAGAGCAGAAAGGCTGGAAGTGGCATGAACTCAATGGGGTGTCGCATGAGAAGGATGGACGCAGGGTGCCATTAGTAGACTGGGCTCTCAGGCATGGAAAGTTTCTGCTTTTCATTAGCAGAAAATGAGATTGAAAAGGAAGTATGGGGCTGGATTTCAGATGCCCGTGAAGGAAAGACAAAGTTTTCTAATTCTATCAATTGGTAATTGAGTGCTGAAAGATGTCTGAGAAGGAAAATGATGCAATCAAACAGTACGCAGTGCTTGAGGAAGAAGAAGGTGTGGCACAGAAAAGACAGATTTGGCCAAGGCGGCCACAATAATAAATGTGGAAAACTAGGACACTTGCAGCACGACCAGGAAGGAAAGAGTGAAAGTAACAGGAAGGAGAATCATTTGCACTTGTAAACTGATGAGATATGGGAATATCAAAAATGCAACGTATTTATTTCTGTAATGGGCCTCTTTACTCTGTCTACAATATTCTCTCAGTCTCTTCTTTCAAATCTCTTCAAGTGTTCCAGGCCCCACAAAATAATATGTGAATAATTCACTTGTGAGTGTATCAAATCCATAGTGGGTCTGATCACCTGTCTGAGAAAATGTTCTATTTGATACCGTTTTGCCCTCCACACTGTCAAAAATTTAAGGGGGGTAGATGCTTTTAATAGCCCCAGATTGTTTTAATACAACATTAAACACTTCATAAATGTATTTTAAAAACTCAATAAATGTTATTTTCTACAATTAATCAAAGATACCATAAATTAAATAATAAGCTTTCCAAACTTATAAATAGATCAAATTTCAAAACACTGTAAATCAAAGTTTTTGGAACATGGAATGCATTTTTTTTTAAAGAAACAATGTTATAAATGGTTTTGAAGTTCCTGAGCTAGCTCACAAAAACCATATAATAGTAAGCATGATAGTTTTTGTCTGTCTTCTGTTGCAAGTGTACCCCATTTCGATTATGTTATAAAATTAAACAAAATTATCAATGATGTGGTTCAAAAAGGGAATATGGAGGCACTGGAAAAACACCCATTTCTGACTCATTTATCCAACAAATAATTACTGAACATCTAACAGATACTTGGTTGTGTCTAGACATAGGGCTACAGAGACAAATGAATCAGGGCTGCTGCCCTCAAAGAGCTTGCCGTCTAGTGGAAGCCATTCAGGACAGAAAGGGAAAAAAGGATAAAAGAGGAAACTGAGGAAACCTGTGGGTGTATCTCCATGGCCTCTGGTTATAAGGAGAGAAAAAGAAGTTGTTTCAAAGAGAAAAGAGTTGTTTCTTAAAGTGCAGGTCTCAAAACACCTGACTCTGGCCATGTGGTTCTTTTCCAAACAAACTTTGAAAACAGTCACCCTAAACTGAGTCACCATTACCATTCAAACATTTCCTCAAAGTCAGGTCAAAACAAAAAAAACAAGCCAGTTCTCCAGATAAGAGAACTGTGAGAATGGAAAGAGACAGGTAGCAAACATACTCATTACTGAAATATAGAAACCTCTGGTTTCTTGGCATTTCCCTCAAGATCCTGAGTCCTTAGAACTCTCATAGCTCTAATACCTAAGTCTCACCTTGGAAACATGAATTTTAGGGCTCTCCAGCTTCTCTTCCCCCCAGTAAAGAATAGGAAAGTTAAAGCTCCCTTGCCTCTTGGAGTACTTGAGGATCTGCTTCTTAACAGTTTTTAAGGGATGGGTTGAGCTTATCTGTGAACAATTTTGCATACAGTGGAGATATGTATAAAATATAAACAGTTTGTAGTATCATTTCTTGATCTTTCATTCCAGGATGCAACCTACAGTTCTAAAAAATTTCATTATAAAGGTAATGACTTTAAAAATTTGAAACGGCGGACAAAAGGTTAAGTAATTTGCCCAAAGTTACGCAGGTAGTAAGTGGCAGAGGTGGTGTGTCATCCCATTTGGTCTGGATCTGAAACCCTACACTATTTATCGCAGGGCTAATCAGTGGGTACTGTTTCTGTGTACACTTACCTTTAATGATAGGAAAATATTTTTCCAATTTGCTACACACTTTTTTGTAAACTCTTCCTTCAATTAATCATTATCTACTTACGCTCTCATTATCAAGGGAAACTTGTTAATGTCACCAGTAAACTCCGAGATTTCAGGATACACTTCCTTCTTTCACACCTTTTTTGAAAATTTCAAATTAGACTCTTCCCAGAACTGAGTCCAAGGAAAACCCCCACTATTACTATTTCTTCATCAAGAAAAATGCCATGTATTCTTTCTTCCTATTTCCAATACTCAAGTCAGATCATTCACATTATTTGCCATGGAAGGAAAAACTTGTGGGTTCTCGTAGAGACCTCTGTTGCTAATAGGAAGGCATTTGTCTTCATTTTCCTCTTAGGTGGTAATGAAAATAAAATTTTATAATGTATCTGGCTATAAGTCTGGGTTAATTACTTCAGTTTAAGAAACTGGTTTCAGTTGTAATCTTATTATATTCAGAATGTTACAAGACAATTAAAAAATAGGATTATCCAAAGATCAGCAGACATGGTGGCTCACCAAGATATTTAACAGGCAGATGTTGGGCAGGATTGTCAAGGTTTCATGTGGGAAGCATTTCAAAATGATACCCTGTTCCACATGTTTAGCAAGAATGTGTTGCTCAATAAAGGAGGAAATTAGGTAAGTAAATAAGTCATTTGGTCATAATGTTGAGTCACTCAGGATTTATGTCATAGATTTGTTTTCTTCTTGGGGACGTAATTGTTAGTTCCGTCAATGCTTTCACACGCCATTGGTATAGCAATGACAGCAGATTTATGAAACACAAAGAGCCAAAAATTTGTAGAGATTCAGCACAAGTTCTTTAAGACAAAGATCTATGCAAAAAAAGACAAAGTAACTTCAGGTATGAGACTTATAAGATTAAAATTTTATAAGGTTAATAAAATTGCTGCTTAAAAATATTAGATTTTTTTTTTCCTGGGGATCAAGAGAAAGGATGTAGGAAAATATTGGTATTGAATTCTTCTTTAGCTATGATTTCAGTCGATCTTAATTTTATTTTATCTTGAAATAAGGAGAAGTGAAGTAGTGTGTGAAGGCTTTCATTAAAATATGCAATAAAAACAATCAAAGCTTTATTAAAACAAATGAACATAGGGCAGACACAATGAATCCTTTCAGGTGCTGGCTCAGATGGCAAATTAAAGACTATCAAATTAATATAGTGAGGTCTAACTAAAAACAGTTTTAAACTGTCTCCTTGATAGTTTCAATATTTCAAACAAATAATTTTTTAACTTACTCTATTATCACCCACACTCACTGGATCAAAAGATTATAAGGACTGCTGAATCAA
This sequence comes from Indri indri, assembly GCA_004363605.1. Classification (NCBI taxonomy): domain Eukaryota; kingdom Metazoa; phylum Chordata; class Mammalia; order Primates; family Indriidae; genus Indri; species Indri indri. The sequence goes on along the minus strand of RJWJ010009719.1, from coordinate 6,154 downwards.
TTGACAACCTCAGTAGTCATCTGTGGACTATAACATTTTGATATTAAGAAGAATATGTCCAAGGCCATTCATAAATGTCCCAATTCTGAACTCTCTTCAAAACATATGTAGTGCATGTTGTGATGACTCTATGCCAATCACGATAATTCCACCCCCCAAGCCGGGATTCAGTCAAGGATGGGTAGGCTGTGTCAATGAGCGTCAATGAGACATGAGGGTAACTTAGCTTGTGCTTCTAGAAAAGGAAATCCTTTCCCTACAGAAGGAAGCATGTTGCTGCCAGCAGCCATTTTTGCATCGCAAGTGGAATCAGCATTAGGGTGATACCAACACTGTAGCAGTAGCAGAGTAGAGAGAATTAAAAAAACCCTAGATCCGCTACACGACTGCAGAGTATATTGAATTCACTAACCCTAAAGCCTTCCCTCCTCTGGTCTTCTTTTTATGAGAGATAATAACATTTCTTTATTGCTACAGCTAGTGGGAGTAAAGTTTTCTTTGATTTATGGTTGGAAATATAATATCCTAATACAGAATACAATTTTTATCAAATGTATATGCAGTAAGTAGATAAATCAGTGGTAATAAAAATGAAATTTTATAATGTGCCTGTCTACAAGTCCAGGTTAATAACTTCAGTTTAGGAAACCAGTTTTAATTACAATCTTATTACGTTCAGAATATTATGAGAAAATTTAAAAAAAAATACGATCATCCCAGGGTCAGCAGAACCTGGTAGCCTGTGAGGGTTGTGAGGTTGAGCACTGGCTAACTTCCTCACCCACGACCCACTTACACACACCAGCACCCCGCACACAATCCATATCTGAGCCGTAGCTGCAAATTGCCACATGCCGCACACTTTCAGTGTGACTTGTAATAATCAAAATGTAACTCGTGAAATCTTCCTGTGGAAAGGCATTTTATGACATGTTTGGATTTGTGACCTTAAAGATGAGAGTCATTGCGTATTTATTTTCCACCCCCACAGCACTTCGCTCAGACACCAGGCTCAGCAAAAAGTGCCTTATTAGCTTATATTAATTTTCTTTTCTCCAGTTCTTCATGGCAGAAAATACATAAAAGAAGTTATCTAAACCTTTGTTGAAGACTTTAATTTGGCTTCATATATGAACACATTTCTAAATATAGATAGGACTTCATAATTCTTGACTTTCTCTATATTGTTGCTGTGAGCCAATATACTTTCTTTTTGTTAATACCAGTCTCCTGCCTCTGTACACTTAATTTTATCCTTCTAACATGATCAGCATATTTGTTGTTCCAATTAGTGTTTTTCATATCGAGCCTCTTTTTTCTCCCCCTCTCCTTTCTCTCAACCTAGAAACATGGTTACCATTTCCCCCGCTAATAAAATTGTTCTTTGACTCCATCTCAGATGCTATCCATTTTTTTTTTTTAAAATTCAAACCTGTTAAAATGTTGAAAGCCCTTGAAGGAGAGCTCTCCTCTCACAAAGTCTCTATCAAACGTCATCAATATCTTAATTGAAATATCTAATGACAACATTCCTGGCTTTGTCTTACTTCACCGCCGGACGTTACGGACTCTCAGCACCACAGACTCTTCGGACCTGGCTTTTCTCCAATCTCTCTGAGAACAAACTCTCTGCCTGCCTTGCTGGCTCTTCTCCCCTCCTTAACTGTCACTCCTTTTCATTACTTTTGCTCATCTTAATCAGTGCGCTTCCCTCCCAGCTCTCACCCTACATTATAATAACTACGGCACCTGCTAATCTGTGGCTCCAACACTGACCACTCCTCTGAGACACTGGACAGCTCCACTCAGATAATCCACGGTATTTTACACACAGCTGCCCAAAAGAAAACACTTCATCTCCATCTTCTGAAACCTTCTTTTCCTCCTGTATTTCCTGTCTTGGCTAAGAAACAAAATCACTCACCGAAACCAGACACCTTGACTCTTGGGTTTTATTTTTACTTATTTTATTTTATTTTATTTTTTTCTTTCTCACCTCCAACATCAAATTGCTCACTGGATCTAGAAATTCCTACTTAAGATTCTCTGTCAACTACTTTTTCCTTAAAATCCTTTCACCTCCGCCTTAATCCATCTCTCATTCTTTAACAGAAGGATGGCCGCGATTTTTTTCTTCCAGTTTCTTCCTACCACAGACTTGGTTTTTCCCAATACAGAGATATTAATATGCTGCTTTGCTTATTTTATGGTTCCCCAAAGTTGCAGAACAAGATTCAGCTCTTGGCATGATGTTAAGTGTCCTAACTTTTAACCCTTAGCCTCCTTTTCCCAGTTTCGTCTCCATATACTTAACTGATGTCTCATTTTACCAGCTCTCCCAGATTAACTCCCCAAATATGGTACCACAGACCCATGTCTTTGTTTACGGAGTTACTTCTGGCTACCACTTCATTTCTCTCTTATATTGGTATTTGTGATCAAGATCCAACTTTAAAACGTAAAAATATTTTAGCTTCATTCCCAAACTGACACCAGATTAATCAATTTAGCCTTGAAGTCTCCATTGTACTTTGTTCAAACATCTATCATCATATTGTGCCACTGCTAATCGTTTGTGACCAAAGTCCTTGCTAGACCGTGAAGTTGAGAACAATTTTTATTCATTTTTATAATGTTAGTACTCAGCATACTGTAAAAACTTTAAAAACATAATTATTAAAAGAATGAGCTCTAATTGCCTTCCAACACAATATCCTATTCTTACAAATGGTTCTCAAAAGTTTAGACTCTCAGTCATTCTAATCAGTCTGAAAAGTGTGGCTTCCCTGGCCCCTGTATTCAAACAAGACCCGCTTGCAGTCCTCACGGCCTCCTACTGAGTATTGTGTTACTTAAGGCAACTGCCTGCAATATACACAACTCACTGGCAAACACAGATTCCCGTCGGCGGCGAACAAAAAGGAGTGTTGGAGAAAGGAGAGGCAGGGTGTGCTAATCTCCCTGATTTTCCCTGAAGCTCTCTGTGGTTTTCATCAGCCCACTACTTATTTTCAGAGCTCCTTTCTCTGGCGATGCTCAAGTATAGGTGCACATTTCATAGAAAGTAGCTTTCCTTGTAGTGATGGCCGCTTGTGTCACTGGAAAACACCAGAACATGGAAGGGAAAAAGTAAGAGTGAATAGCTTTTGACTCATTGCTAATATAGCAATTTGGTGCCATAGTTTTTAAAAATAGAATGCTTGGATATGATGTTCAAATTCCTTTTATTTAGTGCAGGCTGATCATCTATATCTTTAAAGAAAGGTTAATTCTGGAGATCAATAGTCAGTCCCTCAGCTCCCTCATAACAAATATTACCTTTTGAGCTTTCCACTGTAACCAGCGCACAGACATCCCACATGCTCTTAAAAGACAATATTCTTTCTTCCTTCAGATTCGATAAGTTAAAGAAAAAGTCCTTTTAAATAAAAACTAACATCTTTAAACAGATGAGATTCATCACCTTTGCACAACATAACCCATCTAAGATTGTGAATGATTGCCTTTCTGCTTGGGAGACATACTGGTATCTGTGCTGAGATTTTAGGCATAAATCAAAAGGGCCATATTGAAAATTATGTCTGTCATGAAGATTTTTTGTGGTAAATATTTTTGTTGACTAGTAACAATAAGAAATACTAGAAAGAAACAGCTGGAAAGGAAGACTTTGTTTCAATGCAACTCAAATACTCCTCACTGGCAAACTTGAGTCTGTAAAAGCAGCTGGCAGATAAAGCCCTGACACTGAGAAGGTTGCATTAAGCTAATGGCAAGATGACAGCAACCATTAAGATTATTTGGTTTTCTAAGACACCTGCACATGAATGTTTATTGCATCACAATTCACAATTGCAAAGATGTGGAGTCAACCCAAGTGTCCATAATTCATGAGTGGATTAATAAATGCGGTATGTGTATACTATGGAATACTATGCAGCCACGAAGAAGGATGAATTAAGGCCTTTTGCAACAATTTGGATGGAACTGGAGACCATTATCTTAAGTGAAGTATCTAAAGAATGGAAAAACAGTCACCACATGTACTTTCTATTAAATTGGAAGTCACCAATGAGCACACATGTGCACAGAGGGAAGTAAAATTCAGTGGAAATCAAGCAGGTGGGGAGTGGGGAGGGGGGAGTGGGCAAAAACCTACCTATCAGGTACAATGAACACTGTCTGGGTGACTTACGACCCTGACTCAAGCATAACAAAATTGATACATGTAACCAAAAACATTTGTACTGCTGTAATATTTTGAAATTCAAAAAAAAAGATTATTTGGTTTTCTTTACTCTGGGATTGCACTTGCCAAGCAAACTTCTGATACTAGCGTCTTCTTCTCAGCCTATAAACACAGGTCGCACCTTTTTAGATACTCTCTCCTTTCCTAGGATATATTTTATCCTTCCTTATTCCCACAGTCTTCTCCTAATCTCCACACCCCTATCAACTACCATCCAACTTCTCTACCAACATTTCTGGAAGAACAGTTAGGATTCAGTGCCTTCGTTTTCTCACTTTCCACCCATATCCCAAGCCACCGACGCCAGGCTTCAGGGACAATGGCTGTAATAGCTCTTGCTGTTATCATCGGTGGCTTTTAATCACCAAATTCAAAGGCCATTTCTTCAGTCCCCGCATGACTGGACTTCTCTGCAGCACTTTAAAATATCAGTGATATACTTTTTCTGCAAACTTCTCTCTTCCCTCAGTTCACATGATATCACACCCTTCCAGCTCTTTTCTTCCCAGAACATTATTTTTCTGTCTCTTTTCTGGAATTTCCCCTCATTCTCCATCCCTCAACATTTTAAAAGCCAGTTCTCTCAGTTTCACATCTCAGCTCACTCTTCTTCTTATTTTGGAGATTCTCTCTAAATTTGTTCACACACTTCTATAAGATGTACCCTATCTCTTCCAGCTAACAACTCCTAAACCACCTCCAGCCAAAAACCTCTGCCCGGAGCCTTGTGCTGTCACTGGACTCCCTGGTGAAGATGTGTAGCTCAACTCCTCAAAGCCTAGAACGTCAATCTTGCATTATCTGACTCTCTCTATGGGCTCCCCTGACCATAGACCTCATTCGATGGCTCCAACTTCCATCAAATCATTCATACTAGAAACCCTCATTTCTTCTTTTTCATTTCATTAATCACTGACTCCTGCCATTTTAACCTCTTGTATTGATTGCTACCCTTTTTCCATGACTTTTGTTCCAATAACACCTATTGACTTATATTTTCCACGTTATTTTTAAGTCATACTTATCTTGGCGAAAATAATTACCTCTGCCTAGAAGTTCAACACTCCCTACCTCACCCCTCACTATCACCTTCACTTGCTTCGTTCCTACTACTCTGCTACTTTTAAGTTTTCTAAAAACACTTTGACTCCCCAGTCCATCCAAGAACTGGGTTAGGTACCCACCATCTGCACTCCCATAATGCCCTACTTTGTCAATTGCTGCATGTAAATTGAAATTATCTGTTTGCATATCTTTCTTTACCAGGCAGGCATTTTGAATAAAGTGTCATGACAAAGAATGGCATAATCAATTGTCAGGCTACCTTAGAGTCAAACCAACATCTGATCTAACTTTAAGAACACCATTTTTCAATTAGAAGCAATGAGTATACAATATTTGAGGGTCTGGTACCTCCGTGCTGATGCCATAATCCAAAACACAATTACATGTTACAAGAAAGTAGCCACAGAAGCAGTTTCATGCTGACACACAGATACGACCTTCTAATGCCAAAGGCAAATTGCCAAGATATGTGCATTGTTAGAGATCAGAGGAAGCCACGATGACAGACTGTTCTGTCTGTTATAAGCCCCATGAGTCTAGTTGAGAGGCTGATAGGTGTAATTATTTTTTCTCAGAATCAAAAACTGTATACTAAGTTCACCCAGAGAGTTCAAGTTTCAGAGAACTTGTGCATTTTATCTCATGAGAGGCTGATTAATAAACCAGAATGTCAATGTGCTCATTTTTCCTGAGAGAGATCATTGCCAAACAGATTATAATACTCATGTTGGCTGTCCAGTGTTTTGTTTTCAGAGTATGAAAGTCTACCTGGGCAAACAAATCAGTGAATAAAGAAATGCATTTATTAATTTATTAATTCAGCAAACATTTTTATGCACTTAA
>RJWJ010009718.1:0-49140 GCA_004363605.1 Indri indri | reverse complement strand
AGTTCAGATTGTATCTTTTTTTGCACCTTTCATGTATTTACTTAACTTTTTAAACATATAGAATACATTAATGCAATTCTTCTTATGTCCTTGTCTGCTAATTTTAACACCTATGTCAGTTCTCAATCGATTCTCAATCAAATTACTGATTAAAATATTAGTTATTCTCCTCCTTTTGATCTGTGTTTTTACTACTTCTTTTCATGCCTAGTATTCCTTAATTGGATGCTCGAAATGTGATTAAGTTACTTGGACACAGTTTGATACTTTTGGATCCTTTTTAATTTTTTGTTTGGCAAGTTAGAAGCAGTGCTCTGTTTAGGGTAATTATTTCTCACTGCAGAGGCAAGGTATTCCTGAGCATTCTATTCAATGCTTCATAAATTATGAAAGTTTTCCGTCTGTCTGGTTCTATTCTTATCATTGTATAAACCTGGCTCTCTATTCCTTTTGATCCTTTCAGTTGGTTCTTTTCCTGGATATGGGTAGTTTTCTCACACATATGCAGTAATCAATGCTCTGTCGAATACTTGAGGGAGATCCTCTGTAGATTGTCAGTATTCTCTTTGTCGTTTTCTCTTCTTTGGTACTTTGTCCTTCTAAATCTGGACACCTTGTTCTCCCTGTTCTTTCAGCTCTGCCTCATCAACTTATGGTGTCCATTAGGATACGCATGGACTCTCTCTCCCTGCAGCAAGGCTGGGAAATTCTCAAGGCAGTAAGCTGGGGCTGTGTTGGGGCTTATTACCGTCAATAGGAGAGTTTAAAAAGCAAAACATTTCGTACAAGGTTTTGCCAACAGTTACAGACTGCCTAGCTCTTCCTCCAGACAATAGCACTTTAAATACCCGAAGGCAAGTGTCAAGTTTCCAAAGTTTTCACTTATTAAATTATATTCCCAGTTTCTCAAATGCAACTCATAAGAGAGTTTCCAAATAAATTACCATTCTGATCTCTTTTTGCCACGTTTTAAAGCTTTACTGAAGTTTTTGTTACCATTTGTTTTGTTACTTTATTAGTTTGTTTTGTTTGTTTAACATAGATTGAAGCATGATATAATATGGCATGGATAAAGTGATCTCGATAAAATTACCAAAGCATAACAAATGGATCATATTTGTTTATTTAGTCCTGAATCACTGTAAATTTATTAAAAATATTGACATCAATCATTGTTTAACTATTTTCCCTAATTATTTAAATTTATAACCTATTTTAGCAATAGTTTTTAATGTAACTTGTTTTTTCATTTATGTTCTTTAAAAATGGATACTACTTGATATGTTGAAGAAAACTGTTATTTTTTGTACCTTACAATATATATTAAGTGCATGCTAACTACAACTTTTTTTCATAGGTTTCTCCCATAAACACTCCCTTAGATATTGCTTCTGTGAACTGACAGAAACAGATCCATATATTAGTCTTATATTGTCATCTAATGAGAGGCCTCTTTCTATCCAAGAAGGTGTCAAAGTTTAGTAAGAGGGTTTTAATCTCGCTAAAACATGTTGACGTGAGACCAATTTGCAGTTATTGCTGTGAAAGCAAAAAATCCATATTGAAACAATTTGGGGTACCTTAGCGTGACTTCGATAAAAGTTTTCCATAAAATAACCCTGAGCATGAAGACAACATGCAGCAATCTGGTATGTCTGTATGTCGTGCAGTCTCTCTTGCTAGCAAAAGCATGAACAGAAAACAACAGGAACAGCAACAAAAATCTGACTGTGAGTGAGGTATAAATATCCTTTAAAAGTGTTTTGTTTGGAGAAAAATATTTGGGGAACATTTAGACAATATACAGCAAAGGTGAAATCTTAAGCTGCTGACAGACACTATTGGAATTATAAAATATACATGTATTTTATGACAAATATGGATTTTCAAAAAACGTTTCATAAGATTTGGTAACAATGTTAAGAAGAATAATTTCAAATGAAGAGAGCAAACGAAATGAATATAAATGGCTTTGTTTCTTGACTAGTAAGTGGAGCATTACATAATTCATCAGAAGAGCCACTTTTATAATCCACATAAATGTGTTTTATGATGATAGCAAATGACAGGTATGTGAGAAATATTATAATCTGATTCAAAATAATTTTACCATTAACATCAGGTTCAGTTTACTGATAACTTAAATTTATTGTACTGTAGGCTTCCAGAGATGAGGAACACATGCCAGTCAATAAACATTTTGAAGACTAAAAAAACTTGGAAGTCATTGGAGGATAGCTCTTTGTTTTCTTGGAGTGGGTATAAAACTCAATTTAATGAATCTTATGAGGGCAGAGAAAGGACATAAATGACAAGGTATTATTTGGTAAGTTCTAACATGAGATTTTTTTTAATAATAATAAGATTACTATTGTTTTGAAAGTTTGTAGTTTAGAACAGGGCAGATGATAGTGAGTTATAAGAAGAAAACTGATGAAAAATAGCTAATGAAACCAGAAGAGTGACAACAGTAATTGGGCTGCTCTCATTGACTATAAAATTAGAAGACACTTTGAAAGGGTAATAAATATATGAATTATGTTTTGAGAGACTCATGCTAGAAGTTATAACACAAACACAGAAAAAAGACCTTGGGGTTGAAATTAATCAAAACTGATGGAAGTTATCTGGCATGGTTTCCTTTTTATCAAAAATTTTCATTTATACCTTAAGATTAAAGTTGATGCTAGAGTTTTAATCAGGCTAAATTATATCTATCCTTAGTTCTAGTGCCTCCTATTTAGTTTCTTGAATAGGAAGGCAGAGAAAACATAGGAGATCAACTGAAGGCCTTGCTTTATATATTAAAAATTTTAATATGCATGAATAATTACATTTTAAAAACTGAGACAATGTAATCATTAATTATTATAGGTTTGAGCCCAGACTGTTACAATTTACTAATTTGTTATATGAAGCTATTTGGTAATCTCTTTGTTTCTTGCTTTCTCCATCTCTGATAATGGGTTCAAATTAATGTCTACTATTCATTTTTCTTTGCCTGAGTAGGTAACTCCAAGTAAAATTTAATGTCAGTTCTTGTTATCATTCTTTTGTTGCTTATCCACACTTACCCTCCTGCCTTGCCCTCAGAAAGTCATAAGTATGTCATGTCCTACACTATCAGGTTAGGGTCACAAAGCAGTTCAGTTATTTGATGAGAGACTGTTCTGAAAATCAGAACATAAACAGTTGTCACTGGGCTGGAGAGCTGTAATGTGACAGCAAGTTCGCAATTCATGTAACAATATGCTTCCACCAAATCTGATGTGGCCACCCTCAAAAAACTCAAACATCTGTATGTCTTGTTCTGTACACACCTCATATTGCCCATTGACAAGAGGGGATATAAAAGAAGAGTTAATGATATGATTTTATTAGAGGATGCTATGGTTTGGATGTTTGTCTCCTCAAACCTTATGTTGAAATTTCAACCCTTGTGTTGGAGGTGGGACCTAATGGAAGTTATTTGGGTCATAGGGGTGGATCCATCATGAATGGCTTTGTGCCATCCTGAAGTTAGAGGCAATGAATGAGTTCTTGCTCTATTAGTTCCTGTGAGAGCTGGTTATTAAAAAGAGCCTTGTACCTATTCCTCCCCACCGTGCTTCCTCTCTTGCCATGTGATATCTGCACATGCCAGTTGCTCTGTGCCTTCCTCCATGAGTGGAAGCAGCACAAGGCCATCACCAGAAGCCAAGCAGATGGTGGCACCATGTTTCTTGTACATCCTGAAGAACCACGAGTTAAATAAACCTCTTTTCTTTTAAAATTACCCAGCCTCAGGTACTCCTTTATAGCAACACTAATCTGACTAGGACATAGAGACAGATTTCTGACCCCAGTTAATCTCATCTTCTTGGTAGAAGATAGCAAAAAAGTCATATCACAAATAAACCTAAGTAAGGGTATTTAATAGACCTCTCTATTTGGGGCCCAGAGCAGTAGGGGTCTGAAAAACCACTACATAATAAATAATGAAGTATAAAAAACATGTAGTGAAAACCATCATAAGTGGCTCCTATGATAGCTGTAGGAACCTGATTTATCCAATTAGAACTTTCCATTGTTTATATTTTACATATGGCAATGGTCCCATCCTCAGATATTTGTGAATTCCTTAGAACTGCTTCATGCTCCTGATCCTCAAATGACCAACGGAGATCTCCTTGCAATTTAGCAAGACCTCTTTCATGCATGCTTGTTTTCATCGTGAATGAACACCTGAGAGTAACCACTATTGAATTCATCTTTATTTTCCTACAGCCTAGTATAATGCCTCACACTTGCAAAATGAAAACACATTCACTGAAAGAAGGGAATAGATAGAAAGAAGTAAGAGACTTAAACTGCCAATATTTTAGCAGCACATGTCAATTCACCCATCTAATTTTGAGCCAGTTCTGTGGTCCATTGGTGACAGGTTGGTTTGGCAAACTGTGGCTTTGTATAAAATTTGAGTCACATATTTGATGAGGAAGATCTATATAGATATTCCATTTTTATTCAATATGGCTCCAGAAATTGCAAGCAACTAAGGGTAGGGATGGAAGAATAGCACCAGTCTCTGACTGAGCAATAAATGCCAGCTCTTTTTCTTGAGCTCATAAATAGATGCTTTGGAAGGAGTAGTTATCTCAACTGTTTTCTAGGGGAGAGGGGACAAATGCAAACAAAAATATAGCCTCTGAGAGAGGCATGCATCATCATTCTTAGAGATAACTACTCTATAAATTGAAGGTGAAGGCCAAGTCCTTCATTAAATTATTCAGCAAATAAGGAGTGTTCCGCTAGATGTTAGGGATATGGCAGCAAAGACATAAAAAGTCCCAGCACTCATGGGGATTAAATTCTACTTTTGGAGACATATATTAAACAAAATGAATTATAAAAATATATAAAAATTTGTATGATGGTAAGTGCTAAGAAGAAAATCAAAGTTGGGAAAAGGAATAGAAATTGTTGATGTGAGAATGGAGGTTTGAAATTAAATAAGGTGGGAAGGGCAAGTCTCATTGAAAAGATGACCTTTTAAATAAAGAAATAAAATTAATGAAGGAATAGCCATTGCAGCTGTCATGGAAGATCATCCCAGAAAAAGAGAATAGAAAATAAAATAAAATTTAAAAACCAGAAGCACCAGGGTGGCTGATGTGGTTGTGGAACAGAAATGAGGTTACTGTGGATGAAATAGAATAAACAAGTGACTGAGTAGCAGAAGGTAAAATGTAGTAGGTATAAAGGTGTAAACTATATAGAAGCTTGCAGGCCACTGTGAACCTGGACTGTTACTCTGAATAATATCAGAAGCTGTTGGAGGGTTTTCAGCAGAGGTATAATGTGATCTCACCCATTTTTTCAAACAGGTTACTAAGGCTGTTTAATTGAGAATAGACTCTAGGAAGCATGGCCAAATCAGGGATCCCAGTTAGGAAGCTATTGTCAAAATCCAAGCAGGAGATAAGGATAGCTTGGACCCAAGGAGCAACATGGGAAGTGATATAAAAGTGATTGGATTTTGTACATATTTTAAAGATAGAGTCAACACAATTTGCTGATGAATCAGTCATGGAATATGTACAAAATAAAGCAATCAACAGTGTGGCATCAAATTCTTTGGCCCACACATTATAAAGTGGACTTGCCATCAACAGAGATGAGAAATATTGACAAAGAAGCAGGTTGTGGGAGAGGAAATTAGACAATATCAGCAAGAATAATTTTGCAAGATCGAAGCAAATTCAGAAAGAAAGAATGGAGAGAAATTGAAACAGTGGAATAAACTACTTCTTCAAGGAGTTTTGCTATAAAATAAAGGAGAGGGATATGGCTAGAACTGGAGGTGGAGATGTAGTTAACGTTGTGTTTTGTCATGTTTCAAGACAAGAGATGCAACTGGGTATGTGTTTACAAAGGGAAAGTCTAGCAAAGAGTTAAAAATGATGACATAGATAACAAATAGGAAAATTATGAAAATGCCATGCCTGATTCAATCCTTGGGATAATACAGTTGTCATGACATATAGTCTATATATTAACTAAATAATTAATACATATTTATAATATTATTATAATTTAGTTCTATATTTATTAAAATTACATTATAGTCTAATGTCTACAAAATTTTGAGTAATAATATTAATACTGATGCAACAGTCTAGAATTAAAACTGACAGTGAGCTAAGAGGTGCTAGAAAATTTTCAAATTCTACCCATTTTCCTATTAACTTTTAGAAAGCAATATAAGACAAAATAGCTTTGATGAATTATCTGCCTAAAATCTTTTTTAAATTCTGAGTTAAAAAGTGAAAACAAAAACAAATTTGTCAAATGAACATGTCTCCATATTTTGACTTATCGTATCTATTTAACATCAGGCCATAAATCACTCAGGTCAAGCATGGCCTGGTTACACTGCAGTAACAACACAAAATTTTAGTGTTTTATCATAAAATTAGTTTATGTTTTGCTCTCATAATCTGTCCAGTGTGGGTTGACAATGGCTGTTGCTCATTGCTCTATACGTTTTCTTTCAATTACCTGTGTATTTCTCAATCTGTATATGGCTAGTGATGATTTTGCAGTGATGAGGATTTAAAATTTGGGGTAGGGTCATGGGAATTTAAAGCAATTTTGGAATTTCTCAGTTTTATGAAAATCTCTATTTTGAGTTGGATTTGATTCCGTTTAGTATCTGATATCTAGCATGGAGTATGATATAAGATTGTTATTAGTTAAATACTGCTGCACAAAACTTAACAACTTAAAAGAAGATACATTTATTGTCTCATAATTTCTGTGGATCAACAGTCTGGCATGACTTACCTGAGTCCTCTGCTTTAGGTCTCTCAAAAGGCCAAAATCAAGGCTCTGGCTGAAGCTGCAGTTTCATCCGAAGACTCAGCTGAGGAAGGAGCCACACCTAAGATCATGTAGGTTTTTGGTATGATTCAATTCCATAAGGGATGTTCAATTGAAAGCCTCAGTTTCCCTCTGGCAATTGGCCAGAGACCTCCCTCAGTTTTTTAACACTTAGGTCTCACCAAATTGCTTCATCAGAGCAAGCAGATGAGAAGATCCAGAGAGAGAGAGGCCAATATAAAAATCTCAGTCTTTTATAAACTAATCTTGAAAACAATACCTCATTACTTTTGCCATATTTTATTTGTTAGAAGAAAGTTACTGGTTCAGTCCTCACTCATGGGTAAAGGATTCTATGAGGACATGAATACTGGGAGATAGAAATCACTGAGAGCCATTTTAGAAAGCTATCTACCACAATGACACATAAAATCTTCAAAGATTTTGTTATTCAAAGGATTTTCTCTTAATTTAGAGCACTATAGTTAGCCAAAACAATGGAGGGGAGGGTATATTGAATAATAAAATGACAAAAATCCAGAAATAAAAGTTATAATTGATTTTTAAACATTAATCAGTGTGTAAACTAAAAAGCCATTTTAGTTTTTGATCTTGCAGAAAGACAAAATTCAACATCATATTGCATCTGAAAACCAAAATTTTCCACTACAAAAAAAAAAAATGTAAGTTAATACTTAATAGGAGTAACCAACTCCCTTCCTGATTCCCTTACACTTTAATGAGACAATATGGTGATCCCAATGCAAGGCAAATTTATTGCTGATCTAAGAAACTGAAGCATGAATAATCATCATGCTTCCACATTATCAGTTATTATGTAATCCTCTAATGAGAGTGCAAGAAGTTCGTAGTTTTTTTTAAAAGGCATTTCCAATGAAAGTAAAATGTTACTAGAGGCAAGACTAGGTGTTAATAATTAAGCGTTTGTAAAAAGTGGTTCAATGCATTGTGGCAGAGTCCTCTTTGGCAACTAGTCTGTTATTTACTGGTATATTCATTTATCTAGAAGAAAACATTTATTGTGGAAAGACACTTAGCTTGAGAATGTAGTAGTAACAAGGCTAGGCTTTAGCTAATAGGGATTGTGCTTGTTTACAGAAGAAAATAGAGAAACAATGGTCATAAAATCTGATGTATGTTGGCCAGTTGTGGCTTATTCCTGTAATCTCAGCACTTTGGGAGGCTGAGACAGGAGGATTGCTTGAGGGCAGAAGTTCTAGACCAGACTGAGCAACATAGGGAGACCCTATCTCTATAAAAACTAGAAAAATTTGCTAGGTGTGGTGGCATGTGCCTAAAGTTCCAGCTGCTCTGGGAGGTTGAGGCAGGAAGATCACTTGAGCCTAGGAGTTTAGGTTGCACTAAGCTATGATGACACCACTGCACTCTAGCCTGAGCAATAAAGAGAGACTGGCTCAAAGAAAAAAAAAAAATGATGAATACCCTGACATAGACAATCTGAAAAAAACAACAAAATCACCTTACCTCCTAACCTAATTACAGGGTCAGTACAGATAAAAGGGCTAGATCAGAGATTACAAGACCAAGGAGTACTATATACTAGATGCTAAAGAAATAGACTTTGCCGAATGCAGCAGTTCCCTTCAATTTATATTTAGGTTCTTCTAGAACTTAGTCACTTCTGTTTTCACTTATTCTTTCTTAGAAAAATACCCAGAGAAGCATAATTAACAGCTGGAAACTGATACCTTTCGGTTCTCATTGAGGACATGAATCAACAGTTCTTTCCCTGTGAAGTGTACCTTTTTATTTCAAGCAGTAGTCTATAACTATTTCTGCTATTTTGTTAGCATCAGCATATTGTTTAACCTTGAGATTAGCTGTTGTGAGAGACTGGATCAATGTGAAAATCTTCTATATTATAACGCAGAGGTAACATAAAAATATCTTACTCTGAGAATTACGTTATTATTGTTTTATACCTATCCCTTGTGATCTATAAAGGACCTTACTGGATTCTGTAATTTCTTGCTAAAATCAGGCAATTGTGAATGCAGATGGTATGGCTTTTAATCAGAGTCACAATGCAATTAAAAAACTGGCCAACATCTATGCTTTTTTTTATTTCAGGATATTATGGGGGTACAAACATTTTGGTTACGTTATGACTTTGCCACACCCAAACCATGATTTTTAATGTCATGTGCAGGTTGGGAGAGAAGCAATATCTTTGAAGTGTTTGACATTAAGTAGGGATCAATAAATACTATGAAATATTTAGCTAAATGAAATTATTTAAGTAATTAATATCAAAGGCACTGTCCTTCATTCTGGAAAAGAAGAGCATACATACTTCATGGAAGGTAAAAATCACTACTATTTGACTAAAGAGATTGGAAAATCTACAGCCTGAAAATCCAATTTGTCTCAAAGGAAATACTTCAAATGTTTGACTTGGAATTCCTTACTTCTTTTTATGAAGAACAATAAAGACAAATGCAAACATAGCAGAAAATATTCCATCTATACAGAACCAACTCTTGATAAATGAACCGAAGATGTTGTGGAAAGAAATTCTTAGAGAAATAGGAGTTGCTGTTAAACAAGTGGCCTGGGTAAGATCCCAAAGTTGCATTTGCCAGACATGTTGAAACTTGCTGGGGTATCAGTAACTATGCCATCCAGGTCTCTGAGGTGTAGAAGAAAGTGGAGTTAGATGATGAGAATTTTAGCAAGTAGGGAAGAATTTCTTGTGGATGTCTCAGGATAAAAAGACCTCTCTCTTTTACTATCTCTCCATCTTACTGTCTCTCTCTCTCTCTCTCTCTCTCTTTAAATATCTGGCTTTCTTTGTATGTATATTTTTTTCTATCAACTTTCTTCTTATTTCACATTCTTTTCATTGCTCTTTCTATTCTTTTTCAATCTCTTTCTTATTTTTCTATTTCTCTTTTAATAGCATGTTGGCTCAAAATATACATTTTTGTGTTTATTGAATAATGCCTCACATTAATGGCTCTTAGTTTCAAGACCAAATACCTGCATTTCTTTCATTCAAAAACGCTCTCCCTAAAGTTAATTATATTTTGTTTTTATTTGTGTTTGTGGGTTTCCAGTGATTTTCTCCTATCAGCAGCCCTAAATACACACAATGGAGATTTTTCTCTCAGGATCTAAAAGTAAGGTAGAGAATCATACATTTTAGATAATCTTCACATCTTGACATTGGAGGTTATTACTCAAGACATATAATCTCTATTCCTTCTTTTAGGAAAAGATAAATATACAATTAAAGAAAAACGTGAATTAAAATGTCCTTGGTGTATGTCCTAGCTGGCCTGATGGATTATCAAGGTCTTTTCTACTTTCCCTTGTGTTATCTACATAGGTAGATATGTGATTGGGAGGATACCCCACGTGTGCAAAGAGAGATGGCCCAAAATGTGTGTAGTTGTTTGAACAGTGTCCCCTCACTATCCATGTCTACTCAGAGTCGTACAAAGTGATCTTATTTAGAAATGGGGTCTTTGGAGATAAGGTCACACTGGATTAGAGGAGGACCAAAATCCATCGACTTGAATCTTCATAAGAAGAGGAAAGGACAGAGAGAAAAGAGAGCCAGATGAAGATGAAGATAGAGAATGGAGTGATGCAGGTACAAAGCAAGGTATGGTGGAGATTGCCAGGAGCAATTAGAAGCCAGGAAGTGGCAAGGAAAGATTCTTCCCTGGAGTGTTCACAGAGAGAATGCCACCTGCTGAAACTTTGATTTCAGATCTCTATCCTCCAAAAATATGAAAGAATAAATTTCTGTTGCTTTAAAGGCCACCAAATTTGTGATATTTTGTTATGGATGCCTTAGGAAACTAATGCAATGTGTTCTCCAAGCTTTCTTATGTTATGCTTTGGAATCTACAGAAATTGTCCACTATAACTCTCCTGTTCGGAAAATACAAATTTATGGGTGTTGCTTTCCACTTCTCAAGTTTACCCAATTTAGTAAACTGAAATTTAATCAGTCAATAATATTTACAACATATTTCAGTGAGTTATAAATATTTCTTTACACATTGTTGCTACCAACTAAATTATTACTTCTCCATGATATGAATTATATTACTCTATGTATACCCAGAGCCCATCAAAAAGTGTTTAAAGAAAAATAAGAGGGCGTATGGAAAGCAATGGTAGAGGCAAAACAAGCAGAAGAGGAATAATGGAGTCAGGGAGAGAAGAAAGGAAAGAAGAAAACAGGAAAAAATTATGATGAGAGATCTAAAGCCGACACCATTTAAATTGGGAATTGTCAGAATCACTTGGAAACTTGAAAGCATGTATAGGGAAGTCTTACCACAAGGAATAAACTAAAATAAAGACCAATAGTGAGTAGATATATGGAGTTACATTAACAAGAGTAAATATTATTGACTATTTATCATGAGCAAGACACTATGTTAAGTATTAGCCACAAATTATTGTGCTTAAATCTTGCAACAAACTTCCAAGGCAGGAGTAGATGTCATTACTGTACTCACAGGGGGTGGAAATGTGTGCAGAATCCCAAAGGTATAAAATGGCAAGATTAGTGCAGGAGCAGCAAGATGGCTGACCAGAGACACCAGCTGCCAGAGTGACTCAGTAAGAAAGAGAAGTTTTAGATGAAAGAGAGAAAAAAATGAACCAACAGACAAACATAGATCAGATGTGGTTCTGAAGGAAGGGTGCCAGAACCCTCAGGAGACTCTGCAGGAAAAAGTTACAGAGCAGAATAAGAAGGACCAAGGCATTGGCAAAGATCAATCTCCAAGAGGCTTGGAGTTAGGTAAGAAGGTAAGCAGAGAGGTTTGTTTCTCCCTCCTTAGAATCTCTGACAGCTGGCAGGTTCCAAAGCTGCAGGAGAGGCTTTCTGCCCACAGGAGCCCACAAGCTGCTGCTGCCAGTGAGCTGGGAGCTTCTTGTGGACAGGGCACCCATCCTCCAGTCTCCCTGCGTCACTTTCCGCCCTACGGACCCAAGCTGCAACAGCAAGTGCCATATTACTTCGCCACCCATTGTGCATCCTTGTCCTAGCCGGGGGGCTCCAATTCCTCAGGTTTCATCCTGCTCATTCCCACACAAGGGTTGGAAAACCTTTTTATGGGAATAATTGAAGAAAATTTCCCTGGCATAGCTAGAAAACTAGATATCCAGGTATAAGAAGGACACAGGACTCCTGGGAGATTCATTGCAAAGAGGCAATCACCATGACACATAGTCATCAGACCGGCCAAAGTAAACATAAAAGAGGCACTCCTATAAGCTATAAGGTAAAAGCAACAAGTAACTTACAAAGGAAAACTCATCAGAGTAACTGAAGATTTCTTAGCTGAGGCCTTACAAGCCAGAAGGGACTGGGGACCCATTCTCAGTCTTCTCAAACAGAATAATGGCCAGCCTAGAATTTTGTACTCTGCAAAACTAAGTTTTTTTTATGAGAGAGAAATAAAAACTTTATCAGACAAGAAAACACTAAGGGAATTTGTCAAGACCGGACCTGCCCTGCAGGAAGTACTCAGAACTGCATTATACACAGATGAACATGCCAGTCACCCACTGGTGTAAAATCACCCAAAAGCTAAAGCTGAGAGCCCATATACCATAATGGCTCAAGTGGTAAATGGTAAAACAAAGCAATAAAATTCTACTCAACAGGATGAACAGAAATCCCCCCCACTTATAAATGTTTTCCATAACTATGAATAGCATGACCTCATCACTCAAGAGACATAGGTTGGGTGAATGGATAAAAAAATAAAGGCAAGTATCTGCTGTCACCAGGAAACATATCTGACACATGAAGGCTCATTCAGACTCAAGGCAAATAGATGGAAAACAATATTCCATACAAGTGGAAAGCAAAAAAAGCTTGGTTTCATTCTCATATCCTATAACATAGACTTCAAATGAACAAAAGTAAAGAAAGACAGAGATGGTCATTATATAATGATGAAGGGAACAATTCAACAAGAAGACATAACAATCCCAAATATTTATGCACCTAATACAGCTGCACCCAGATTCATAAAACAAACCCCACTTGATCTAAACAAAATAATAAAAGGCAACATTGTAATAGCCAGGGATTTCAACCCACGACTGACAGAACTGGACAGATCCTCCAAACAGGAAATAAACAAAGAAACAATGGACTTAAACAGAACTCTAGAACAACAGGGCCTAACAGACATTTGCAGAACATTTTACCCTAAAACCACTAAATATGCATACCTCTCATCAGCTCATGGAACATTCCCTAGGAATGATCACATCATAGGCCACAAAACATGACTCAGCAAATTAAAAAATATATATGCAAGTTTTACCATGTATCTTCTCAGGCCATTGTGAAATAAAATTAAAAATTAATTCCAACAGAGAGATTCAACTTTACACAAGGTCATGGAAATTTAACAACCTATTGCTGAATGATTATTGGATCAAGAAGGAAATTAAGATGGAAATCAAAAGATTCTTTGAAGTAATTCATGAAAGGAACACAAATTATCAAAATCTGTGGGATTCAGGAAAAGCAGTCATAAGAGGAAATTTCATAACCATAAATGCCTATATCCAAAACACAGAAAGATCACAAATCAACAATCTAATGAATTATCTCAAGGAAATGGAAAAAGAAGAGCAAAGCAATCCCACATACAGCATAAGAAAGGAAATAACTTAGGTCAGAGCAGAACTAAATGAAATCAATAAAAAAGGAATTATACAGAAGATTAATGAAACAAAAAGTTGGTTCTTTGAAATCATAAATATAATCAATAGGCTTCTTGACAGATTAACAAGAAACAGAAAAAAAATCATAATAAGCTCAATCAGAAATGAAAAAGAAGTATAACAACGGATACCACAGAAATACAAAATATCATTTCTCAATACTGTAAAAATCTCCATGCACATAAACATGGAAGTGCTGAGGAAATGGAAAAATGCTTGGAAACACACAACCTATGTAGGCTCAATCAGGAAGAAATAGAACCCCTGAACAGACCAGTACCAAGAAAGGAAATCAAAGCAGCCATAAAAAAAAAAAATCTCTCATCAAAAAAAGTCCTGGACCAGGAGCTTTAACAGCTGAATTTTACCAGACCCACAAAGAACTCATACCTATACTGAAGAAATTATTTCATAACATTGAGAAAAAAGGAATTCTTCCTAACTCATTCTATGAAGCCAATATCACCTTAATGCCAAAGCAGGAAAGGACACAAGAAAAGAAAACTACAGACCAATATTCCTTATGAATATATTAATCTTAATAGATGCAAAAATTCTTAATAAAATCCGAACAAAATGAATTCAGCTGCACATCAAAAAAAAACTAGTCTATCACGATCAAGTGGGCTTCATCCCAGAGATAAAAAGATAGTTCAACCTAAACATTTGTACCCCTATAATATGCTGAAATAAAAAAGAGAAGAAAAAAAAACACTGAAAAAAAAAGATGGTTCAACATACCCAAATCTATACATATGATTCACTGTATAAAAAGAAGAAAAAACAAAGACCATATGATTCTCTCAATAGATGCAAAAAAAAAAAAAGCATTTGATAAAATTCAGCACCCTTTTGGATATGAACTCTTAACAAAATAGCCATAGATGGAAAATACTTCAATATTACAAAAGCCATATACAACAAACCCACAGCCAACATCACAATGAATGTGGAAAAATTGAAAACATTCCTGCTTAGAACTAGAACCAAACAAGATTTCCCACTGTCACCACTTCTACTCAACATATTGCTGGAAGTCCTAGCCAGAGCAATCAGGCTAGAAAAGGAAATCAAAGGTATCCATATGGGGAAAGAAAAGGTCAAACTATTATTCTTTGCTCACAATATGATCTTATATCTAGAAAACCCCAATTATTCTGTGAAGAGTCTCCTGGAATTGATAAATAAATTCAACAAATCTCAGGTTACAGAAATCAATGTACACAAATCAGTAGTATTCCTATGCACCAACAAGAGTCAAACTGAGAATCAAATCAAGACGCAGTACCTTTCACAATAGCAATAAAGGAAATAAAATGCCTAGGAATATATTTAACCAAGGAGGGGAAAGACCTCTACAGGGAGAACTAAGAAACACCAGGGAAGGAAATAACAGAGGATGTAAACAAATGGAAAAACATATCATGCTCATGGATCACCAGAATCGACATTGTTAAAATGTCTGTACAACCCAGAGTGATCTACAGATTCAATGCAATCAATCCCCATTAAAATTTCAGTATCATTTTTTTCAGATCTAGAAAAAAATAATTCTATACTTCATATGGAACCAGAAAAGACCCCAAATAGCCAAAGCAACCTTAAGCATAAAGAACAAAGCAGGACACATCACTTTACCAGACTTCAATCTATATTAAAAGGCTATAGTAATCAAAACACTGTGGTACCGACACACGAGAAGAACATAGACCAATGGATCAGAACAAAGAACACAGATATAAAACCATCCTCATATTGCCATCTGATCTTTGACAAAGACAAAAATATGCACTGGGGAATATAATCCCTACTCAATAAATGCTGCTGAGAAAATTGAATAGCTGCATGTAGAAGACTGAAACAGCATCCACACCTCTCAAAACTCACAAAAATTAATTCACAATGGATAACAGATTTAAACCTAAGGCATGAAACTATAAAAATTCTAGAAAAAAATGTTGGAAAAGCTCTTCTAGATGTCAGCCTAGGGAAAGAATTTGTAAAGAAGATTCCAAAGGCAACCACAGCAAAAACAAAAGTAAATAAATGGTACCTGATCAAATTTAAAAGCTTCTGCATAGCCAAGGAAACAATCATTAGAGTGAGTAGACAACGCACAGAATAGGGGGAAATGTTTGCATTTCATACATCCAACAAAGAGCTAATGACCAGAATCTACAAACAACTCAAGCAAATCAGCAAGAAAATATCAAACAACACCGTTAAAAAGTGGGAAAAAGACATGAACAAGAGCTTTTCAAAAGAAGAAGACTAAGGACCAATAAACATATGAAAAAAATGCTCTATGTCTCAATCATCAGGAAAATATAAATCAAAATCACAATGAGATATCACCTAACCCTTTTGAGAATGCTTTTTATCAAAAATTCCCAAAAGAAGAGGTGCTGGTTTGATGCAGAAAGAAAAGAATACTTACACACTGTTGGTGGGACTGCAAAGTAGTACAACTTCTATAAAGAGTTCTGTGGAGATACTTCAAAGAACTAAAAGTAGACTTATCATTTGATCTAGCAATCCCCACTGCTGAGGATTTATCCACAGTCAAAACAAGACATTTTATAAAAAAGACATTTTAACACAAACATTTATAGCAGCACAATTCACAATTGCAAAGAACCCAAGTGCCCATCAATATATGAGTGGATTAATGTGATGTAGGTATACCATGGAGTATTACTCAGCCATAAAAGAATAGTGAACTAATAGTACCTTTTGTAACAATGTGGATGGAAATAGAGACCATCCTTTAAAGTGAAGTATCACAAGAATGGAAAAACAAACAACACATGTACTCACTACTAAATTGGAACTAATTTTTCAACACTAATGTGCACATATGGTAGTAAAATTCAATGGAAATCAAGCAGGTGGAAGGGGAAGGAAGGGATTGGTAAATTCACATCTAACGGGTACAATGCACACTACCTGGGTGATGGACACACTTATAATTTTGACTCAAACTATGCAAAAGCAACTCATGTAACCAAGACATTTGTACCCCCATAATATTCTGGGGAAAAAAACACCAATAAAAAAATGAAAATCAATGCAATGTTCAACATCAGGGGATTGGTTGAATAAAACATGGATCACATATATCAGTGGAACATAATGCAGGGCATTAAAATAAATGATGATGTATAAAACATTTGTTAAGGTGAAAAGATGTTCATTTTATAATGTCCATTAAAGATAATACATTAAATAATATGTTCTCCTATATATATGTTACCTTATGTAAAAGAGAACTATGTATAAGACATGTATGTATAAGAGAAATCACATTATATTTGCAATGTGTGAAATTGGATATTATAATACATAAAACATGTATTATAATGTATACATACATTATAATACACATATATTACATACGTATTACATACACGTGTAATGTATATACATTATATGTATTATAATGTATGTAATACATTATATGTATAATATGTTATTTCTTTAGGAAATTTTTTTCTGATCCAAGATTACATCATGTTCTCCTTTTGTATATTCTTCTAGCATATTATTTCCCTTTCATAGTACTTATCACAATTGTAAGCAAATGTTTCATTGCTTCAAGAAAAAATTAAAATTGCAAGATGATTGAAATCCAGGACGGTGGTGATTCACAGTCGGTTTCTTTAACCCTTCTATCACTTCTCTTAATATGGCCCTAAGAAGGACTCCATACTTTGTTTCCACGGTCTTCTTATTGGTGCCTTGGCTTTGGCACACTTTGGCCCTCCCACACTTACTTCTCAGCAATATTTTTCATTGCAAAACTTTTCTCCTAACTTCTTGATTCATTTGCTTTTCACTCTCTCTGCCAGTAGTATATTGCTCTCCTCATTAGCATCAAATGTGAGCAGGGATTTCACTGTATCCTGAGTCAGTCATGTCCAAAATCACAGCATCCCATTTCCTTCCCAATTCTGATGTTTGCAACTGACAGGAACAGCAATATTAAAACAGTAGTAGCAGCAGCATGAAGGCAACATTAAAAAATAGTCATAAAACTAAGCCTCAATTTTTTCACCCTATCATTAGTCTTCTGCAAAAAAAAAAAAAACTTTTAACGGGTGTAAATATTATAAGTTTTATTTCACACTTAATTCTGCTGAGGATTATAGAGAATTTATCTACCTCAAAA
Organism: Indri indri; assembly: GCA_004363605.1. Classification (NCBI taxonomy): domain Eukaryota; kingdom Metazoa; phylum Chordata; class Mammalia; order Primates; family Indriidae; genus Indri; species Indri indri. The sequence continues at coordinate 31,361 of RJWJ010009718.1, read as the reverse complement.
ACTGTTAAATCTTAAATTCAGAAATGAAAGTTAATTTTAATGCTATATGAACGTAACACTATGCTATTCTTTTGATGATACTTTAATTGTATATTAACCACATCATATTGGGGAAAAATACTATGACAGCTATATTCAAACTGAAACCACGTTGGAATAATCCAGATTTTTGAGGTTAAAACATCACAGTCTGTGAGCCAAAAAGAGGAATACAAAAATGTGCAAAATTTTTTCTGAAAATATTATACTCAACTTCATTTACTTGCGCAAAATGTTTTTAGTCTATGATACAGTGTTTTAAGCTCAAGTGGTATGATGAGATACTGGCTATAACTCATAGTAGCCACTACTATTTCTTTATTTGTTTTTCAAGAACAACTTCATTTTCAAGCATAAACGTAAAACCAATTTACATTTTGAAAGTGACTGAACACTCTTGAAGCAGAGATATTACTTTTCAGCATGGTTGGACCTAAGTCAAGTATTTTCCAGGAAGTTTATGGTGATCACACTTTCTTTTTAAGCAGCTCATAATGGTTAATCCGTATATCAAGAGAGATTTCATTTCTACTTAAAGTTTAGTTATGTAAATAAGCATAAATGGACAGAGATCAGATGATCAAACCACCGTATGAAAATTTGAAATAGAAGTAAATTAGAAGAAAGTGTTTATTGCTTATTTGCATTTTCAGAGGGCATATGCTATAGTTTCTGTTGCATCACTTATTATGAGGCTTAATTATTAGCTCTAGTGTAATTAACTGTTAAATCACAAAAATATAGCTAGCTTTGCTGATGATAATTTTAAATAGTGCTGTATTCTAAAGTATGAAATATCTTTTCCTTTAATTATACTAACAATCTACCTTTCTTCATTCATACTTTCAGTAATACCTATTTTTTTAAAAAATGATATTTTACAACAAATTAAGGATCCTGTAAGTGGTGAGTATTAATAACAATACCTCTATGGCATAATACATTTTTATTGTCAAAGCTTTTTATAGAGAAAGCATTTTATTGATGAATTTTTAAGGTTAGAAATTTTGCAAGAGTCCTCCCTAAAACTGTATTTATTAGTAAAATTAAAATGTGGGGCATTTTATTTTTTGGATACACAATAGTACTCAATATAAAAATAAATTAGGATAAATTAAAATTAAAGTCATCTGTATATAAAAGGACAATATTAGTATGTGAAAAATGAAGCCATAGAGTAGGAAAAAAATGCATGTAATACAAATACACAACAAAACGGTACTGACTTCTGCCCTAGGGCATTATGGTCACACAGCTGAACCCAGATTGCCGTCACTTTTGGGTGCTGACCAAGAAACCAGGAGGTGGTCAAAAACTATTAAAAGAAGTTGATCTACATGGATATTGAAATAACTGAGAATTATAACAAAAGCAGTATCAAGAGATTAACAGTAAACAAGCACTAAAAGTTTCAAGGAATTAGAAGCAGTGACCAGGGATTTGTGAATGATGCAATGAGGTGGGATTACAACTACAGACTCATGGCAAAAGCTGCCTTGTAGTTCTAATTGTGTTTCTTGGAGTTTCTCCTTTGTTTCAGTTCTCAAGTATTCAGTGAATACAAATAATTTAGTATGAATAACAATAATTTTCATAGTTGGAAACAATAGGAAAGAAGCTTTGAGTTCAAGATTTGCTGTACTTTAACAAAGGTCGCAATAGAGGTAATTAAATCTATCAAATGAGAGAAGACATGTTTGAAATCAAGCTGACCAGTTGATCTTTCTTTAAGAAATGTTTTGGTAATTAAAATTAAATTGCATGAAAATTATTCAGTCTTAACTAAATTTTAATGACTGTAAAATGAGCATATAATCCCTGCAGATGCATAGAAATACAAACAAAAGATTATTTGCAAAGAAGTCCAGTTGCCATCTGTAAACGTATTGGCAATTAGACCTTGTATCTGCAAACACCAGTTTTTTTGTACCCATAAGTTAAGAAATATACCACATTTAATAATTGTGGAGCTCAGTGCAAATCCAACTGGCACAGCAACATAAACATTAAACAATATTATACAAAGAGTAAATTTGGGTGGTCAGCAAAATCACACAGGAGTTAGAAAACATTATGCTATCATTTGGGGAAATGGATTCTGATTTATAATGGCTATGTTTAGTGTTTCAACACACTTAGGCTCTGTTTACATATCACTAAGACATTAGGTCATTTTAATTGACCAAGCAGCTGGTTTGACTGCATTTTGAATTGAATTGACTGAATTTCTAAATTTACTTAGTCACAGATTTCACAACACCATAAAATGAAAAAGGGATTATTCCCATCTTGTATGTGCTTAAGCAGCAGAAAGGCTTAGGAAATCACGTTAATATAATAAAGCGAGCAGAAGAGGCAAATCTGAGGTCCCTGACATTTTTAATGTCATGCAAAGACAGAAAAATAAGGAATAGGACCTAGAGGGTTCAGGTCGGGAGCACAGTAAAGCCTAATTGACATAACTGAGACAGGGTGGTATTTCTTAAACCATACATGTAAATTGGTGTATAATGATGGTCAAAAATGGATCTGGTGCAGTAAAAGGATATGATGGATTTGGCTTTGCTGTTCTGTTACATACCATGGAGCTCGATGTGTAAGGTATTATTTAAAAAGTAAATACTGCTTTATAAAGCTGGAACACTTTAGGACTTGGGTGTTTTTAGAGTCCATCCTTTCTGTGTGTGGCTTTTCCCAGCTCCCTGACACTTGTGATAGTGTTAGCCTCTCCTTCAAAGCTTGCTTCTCTTAATAAGGAATATAGTAGCAATTCAGATAAAAGTAATTAAACTCTTCTTTTAAACAGTTTTATTGATTTTAAAACAATTTTATTGATTATAACTCACATACCACATGTTCATCTATTTAAAGTGTACAATTAAATGGTTTTTAGTATATCCATGGAGTTGTGCAATGATCATCACAAATTAATTTTAGAACATTTAAGTCATCCCCAACACAAACCAGGAAAACATTACCAGTCACCATTTATCCCACCCCCACCCCTAGACAATCACTAATTTGCATTCTGTCTCTATAGGTTTTCCTATCCTGGCCGTATCATAGAAATGGAATCATACAACTTGTCTGGTTTCTTTAACATAGTATAATGTTTTCAAGGTTTATCCATATTGTGGCATATATTAGAACTTCACTCTGGGTTTTTTATTTGTTTATTTTTCTTTTGCTATGGTTTTAGTTTTTTGCTAAATAATCTTCATTTCATAGAGATTCCACATTCTTTTCCCCAGTGTATATTCTTATCTGCTTTGTCAGATGACCATATGAGGATAGTTCTCAGGCCTGTTCCATTGATCTATGTCTCTGTTTTTGTGCCAGTACTATGCTGTTTTTATTACGATAGCCCTGTAGTATACCTTGTAGTCTGGTAGATTGATGCCTCCCAATTTCTTCCTTTTGTTTAAGGTTGCTTTGCCTATACAGTGTCTTTTCTGGTTCCATATGAAGCATAAATGATTTTTTCTAGATCTCTGAAAAATTATGTTGGTATTTTAATAGGGATTTCATTGAATCTTTAGATGAGTTTGGGTAGTATATACATTTTAACAATATTGATTCTGCCAGTACATGAGCATGGTTTGGTTTCCCATCTGTTTACATCCTCTGCAATTTCTTTTCTCAGTGTTTCATATCCAGTGTCATATCTCAGTGTTTCATAGTTCTCCCTATACAGATCTGTCACTTCCTTAGTTAAATATATTCCTACATATTTTATTTTCTATGATGTTTCCATGAAAGTTATTGTGTCTTTGATTTGATTCTCAGCTTGACTCTTGTTGGCATATATGAAAGCTATTGATTTGTTTGCACTGATTTTGTAGACTGAGACTTTGCTGAATTTATTTATCAATTTCAGGAGTCTCTTGGTCGAATCTTTGAGGTTTTCTACATATAATACCATGTCATCAGCAAAGAGTGATAGCTGGACCTCTTCTTCCCCCATTTGGATACCCTTGGTTTCCTTCTCTTGTCTGATTGCTCTGGCAAGGACTTCCAGCACTATGTTGAATAGAAGTGGTGATAGTGGGCAACTTTGTCTGGTTCCAGTTCTAAGTGGGAATGCTTTCAATTTTTCCCCTTTCAGTGTGATGTTGGCTGTGGGTTTGTCATCTACGGCTTTAACAATTTTGAGTCATGTCCCATCTATGCCTATTTTGTTAAGAGTTCTTTTATGATAAGAGTTCTCTTGTTAAGAGAGTTCTCATTTGTTAAGAGTTCTTTTATAATATGAACAGTTATCATAAAAGAACTCTTACAAAATGCTGAATTTTGTAAAATGACTTCTCTGCATCTATTGAGAGGATCAAACAGTCTTTGATTTTGCTTTTGTTTATACAGTGAATTACATTTATAGATTTGCATATGTTGAGTCATTCTTACATCTCTAAGATGAAGCCCACCTGGTCATGATGAATTGTTATTATTATTATTATTGATGTGTAGATGGATTTGATTTGCTAAGAAAACCATTGAGAATTTTTGCATCTATATTCATAATGCATATAGGCCTGTGGTTTTCTTTTCTTGTTGTGTCCTTTCCTGGCTTTGGTATCAATGTGATATTTTCTTCATAAAATAAGCTGGGGAAGATTCCATCCTTCTCTATATTGTGGAATAATTTCTGCAGTATAGTTAGCAGTTATTGTAGGTTTGGTAATATTCAGGTGTGAATCCATCTAGCCCAGGAATTTTTTTTTGTTGGAAGACTTCTTTATTGCTGCTTCAATTTCGGTAATTAATATTGTTCTGTGCATGAATTCTACTTCTTATTGATTAAATCTATGAAGGTATGTGTTTCTAAGAATTTTTCCATTTCCTACACATTTTCAAGGTTTGGGGCATAGAGATTTTTATAGTTTTCAAAGATGATGTTTTGTATTTCTGTGATATCAGTTGTAACTTCTCCTTTTTCACATCTAATTGACCTTATTAAAGTCCTTGCCTTTCTGCTTTCGACCAATTTAGCAAGAGGCCTATCAATTTTGTTTATCTTTTCAAAGAACTAGCTTTTTTTCCAAAGTTCCAAAAGTTTACTCCTGTGTTTCCTTCTAAGTTATAGTTTTACCTGTTATACTTAGGTCTGTGATCCATTTTGAGTTCATTTTTATACATGGAGTGAGGAAGATATCTGACTTCGTTCTTTTGTATGTGGATGTCCACTTGTCCCAGAATGATTTGTTGAAATGAAAATTCTTTTCCCATTGAATTGTCTTGGCATTTTTAATTGAATATCACTTTATCAAAATCATATGGGCTTTTTTCTGGCTTTTCAATTCTATTACATTGATATATATGACCACCCTTATGCCAGTGCCATGATATCTTGATTACTGCATTTTTGTATTAAATTTTGAAACAGGAAAGTATGAATCCTTCAAATTTGTCATTATTCAAAATTTTTTTGGCTAGTCTAGGTTCCTTTCATTTCCATATGACTTTTAGTATGAGCCAGTCAATTTCTCCATACTAGCCATATGATATTTTAGCAAGGATTGCAATGAATTTGTAGATAAATCTGGGAAATATCAGCATCTTAACAAAATTAAATCTTGTAATCTATGAACATAGGATATTTTTCCATTTATTTAGGCTTCATTTAATCTCTTTCAACAATGTTTATGGTTTTCAGTGTACAACTCTTACACTTCTTTGTTAAATTTATTCCCATATATTATATTCTTTTTTATGATATTGTAAACAATTTTTTTTATTTTGTTTTCAAATTGTTCATTGTTGGTGCATAAAATGCAATTGATTTTTTGAAAATACTCATTCTGTATGCAGAAATCTTGCTAATTCATTTATTCATTCTAACAGTTTTTTAGTAGATTGCTTAGGACTTTCTATGTACAGCACCATGCCATCTTCAAATGGAGATCACTTTACTTCTTCCTTCTAATCTGAAGGCTTTTATTTAATTTTCTTGCCTAATTGCTGTGGCTAGCAGCTCTACTACAATATTGAATACAATGGCAAGACCAGAAATTCTTGTTTTCTTCCAGATCTTAGGTAAGAATGTCTAATCTTTCACCATTAAATATTGTGATGTTAACTATAGGGCGTTCAAAATGGCTTTTATTAGGTTGAGTAAGTTCTCTTCTATTCCTAGTTTATTGAATGGTGTTTGTGTTTTCTGTTTTTTAGTTATAAAAGTTATTGAAATCTGTCACGTGGTTTTTATATATCTTTCTATATTATCATGTTGTTTTTGTTCATTATTCTGTTTATATGGTATATTACATCAATTGATGTTTGGATGCTAAGCTAACCTTGCATACCTGGGAAATATCTCATTTGGTCATCATATACGATCTCTTTTAATATGTAGGTAGATTTAATTTTGAAGAAGTTAAGCATATGCCACCCAAAATATGCTACTTTTCAGATTGACTATTTTGAGTTAAAGGCAGCTTGGAAAACAGCAGGTGCAAAGAGACCACTCTGACCTTCCTTCTGTTTCTTAAAAGCAAGAAATGAAATTCCCATGTGAAAGAAGCCTTTCCTATACTAGAAGTAAAATAACATTCTTATCCTCAAGGAGAGGAAGTTGAGGCTGAGAGAATTCTATACGGACCTTACCAAAATAATTCATGTTCTTTTAATCTCATTACCTAATTTTGTTATTTCTTCACAATTTATTATTCTTTGCCCAATTCAATATACAAATACTCAACCCTGTGTCTTTGGATCTTTATTTCTTTTTGAAGGCTCCCATGCCATGTAAGGCTTATATTAAATAAATTTCTATGTTTTTCTCCTGTTCATCAATCTTATGTCAATTTAATCCTCAGGACCAGCTGAAAAACCTTGAAAGGTTAGAGGTAAAATTTTCCTCCCCTAATTTCATCCATGTACCATTTTAATGGAAAAAGAGCTGAAACCTGAAGCTTCTACCTCAACAAACAACAATCTAGGAAATAAATGTTAAAAAATGTTTTTCTCTTGGCTACAAACATGAAGTAAGGGTGTCTTAGAAGATAGAAGTAAGGTAGGTCAGGTGAGTTAGATAGGCCTCTGGGGATTACTAAGGAAGACAAATAGATCAAGAGAAAAAACCTAAATAAACCATTTGATGAGAAAAATCAAATAGGTTTGGCCCAATTAAGTAAACCACATGAAATTGTTGACATTTGACTCTTTTTGACCTACAAAACAATACTTTCATTTAGTTTGACCTATAAATTCCTGCCAAAACTCTGAAAATAAGAGACCGATTCTTTTTGTAACTGATCAGTAGCTAAAAATAGAACAGATGAGATTGCTCTTCAGAGAGTGATACAACTTTTTATCTTGCTCCTTTACCCTTATTTAACCCTAAGAATAATAATCTTAACATAATCTAATTTAAAAATACAAACGTTTTACTTCAAGTGGCATTTTCTTATTTTAATTTCTTTTGATGAAGATTTTTGAATTTACTTGAACTTTCCCAATTATGATAATCTTTTCTTCTGATTGCTATTGCTATAAGGACTATCATTGTTAGTAGTAGTGTAAGTAGTTATTGTCATTGTTCTCATTGCTGTCAGTGTTGTCATTGTCATAATAGTAATATTTTTGCTTTTGTCAAGGTGGGCATCAGACAGGTATGAGATTAAAACGTAGTGTGAGATTTATCTTCACTATACTTGCTAAGTTGTTAACTGCATTATCTGAAATGACTTTGACCTCTCAGTTGCTCAGTTTCTTTAACCAAAAAGTGTGGATTGTGCCAATTTTACAAGGTTACCAGAAAGGTTAATGTTTGCAACTTTTAAAGCTTCATTGGTTAGAGGTTTAGTAAAGGGAAAAGTATTATTCTACATTGTTTAGTACCTTCTGTCACAAGGCTAAGCTATGAATTTACAATCTGATTAAAACATATCATTTTCTCTTTACCTGTCAATTGCCCTCTTATTGAATAAATAAACTGAATACTGAAGTCAGCATTTACTTAAAAATTCCATCAGATTCAGCCTCTTTTCACTGACTGTTCCAATTTCATTTGTTTAAAAAAATACATTTTAGTGTGTCTGGACTGCAAAATACTGAATAAAATTACCATGAAAAATAAGTACTGTCTGCATTAGATTGATGAAGTAATTGAATGATTACAGTGAGCTTGAAATATCTTCTAATGAGCATATACTTATGGTAATCATAAAAAGAAAATTTGAAAAAGAGCTTGGAGCTGAATTTAAAATTTAATTACAAAAAATTGGAAATGGAATAAACTTATACAAGGACTAACTCTCTAGGTTACTTAAAAAGAATGTTTAGCTGAACCCAAGCCAGTTTCATTTTACACCTAATTTTTTTTTTTTTTTTTTTTTGGAGTTGAAAGTATCACTGGTTCTTTGAAGATTCTGAAGTTTTCAAAAGTACTTGTGAATCTCCTCAGGTATTAAAAACCAGATATTTTTTTCTATAAAATTGAAACTTGTGAAGTTCATTTTAATATTTAGTTTTCACCTAAGTTTCCAAATATCTGAGGATGTTTAAAGAAATTATGGTATATTCATATAACTAAATTCAAGCATTAAAAATCACGTTATAAAAACATTTACAGTTTCCTTAGACAATATCATTATAGAATAAATGGGAAAATAAAATTGCATATGTTTGGTTATTGAATATATATACTGAAAAATATGTACCTATTTATAATTGGTAAAAACATAATTATCTGTTAATTGTGTTCATCAGTGGGTACTAGAAAGGCAGGTAGCTAAATTTATATATTTTATTTTTCTGTATTTTTATACTAAACAATTAAAGTTAAAATACTTAAAATTGATAAATTACATATGGAAATATATAATTTATAAAATTATTAACATGTGAGAATCTACAATTTTCTATACCCAACTCCTATAGAATTACAGTAGAAGGAGGGAGATAGGTTAATTCTAGTGAGAAAAGCAGTAAGCATGGAAGATAGGGCCCATTCCTTCCAGAGCAGAGCAGCTGGGAGTTTCATAGGTTAGGATTATTGTTGCTATGAGAGCAGAGCGTGGCCATTATTTAGGAGTTCTGGCAGAGACAAAAGCCATAAAGGAAATGAAGTTGTCTGAGAAGAATCACCAATGGCATAAATGCGAATGTTTTTGTAGTTTGTGGAGTGAGACTCTCCAGAGAGTTCAGGGAACTAAAGAATCAAGGAAAAAAGTAATAAAGGACTTGTAAAATGTGGGTTATGTCTTTTGATCCCATTTTAATGTTCTTCAAAAATGAAAGTAAAGGATTTTAGTGATTTGAATATTACTTTGAAGACTGATCTAAGTTTTTGTAAATTTGACCGTGCTCTCCTCGATCTCCATGTTCCGTAGACGGAGAGATGGCTGTAGATGTATGCATACATATCTCCATATTCCGCAGTCACAAAGTTCATTTTTAAACTATGTGGTTCGTGAAGCTACCCTATCTTGCAAAGACTTTTCTTAAGTCAAGCAGCTCATCAACTGCTTCATTTCAAAGCTATCACAGTCATTTCCTAATTCCCTACCTCACTCCCAGTACCCTGTTGGTCCTAACACGTGGTAACCCTCTACTTTTCTGGTAGCAAAACAATAGAGGACATCTCAGAAAAAGGGACTTAAGGGAGCATGCTTTTAGCCCAAAGGAAGGGTGATATGTTTTGGTAGGAAAAAACGAATCCAACACACAATCTAGGATGAAGAAAAAACATATTCACAATTGTCATGCAATGAAAATACATGTTTAGTGAGCACTTTATAATACCATGTGAAAAATACAATTATATGTTCTAGAGTATTTAACAGTATATAAGACATGGTTGTCAAATATTTAAAGAACGATTTGGGGTAGCAAACATATAATCTCAAAAAATGTGAGTATGGTACACTATGTGATTTTTTTTCTGAACAAGAGGCATGATATAGCAGGTGCTAGAAGATTGCGATGATCATCCAAATTTGTGAAACACTAATGTAGGTGATGAAGAGCTAGCGAAGTACTTTAAACGAAGAAGTAACACGTTCAAATATACATATTAGGAAGATAAAGTACAATGATTTGTAGGATGGTGTGGAAAGGAGTAAAATTTGGACAATTCTCTCTACCCAAACTATATTATAGTCTCATATTTTGAAACACTCCAGCATCCATTAACAAGTATTAAACACAGTTGGCTTAGAAAAAAAAAATCTTTAGTTTTAATGTTCTTCTGCCAATTTTGGTGAGTTGCCTTTGCAACTGCATCTGTAATATAAGATGGGCAATCTCAGTAATCACTAAAATACTTTTCAGGCTTCAAATTCTCTGAAATAACAAAAATAAATGGTTATGCGAACTGCTAAACTTATGTTTTCATAGAACACCTACCTCTTGGTTTACGAGGAAAAGAACAATTGCCTTTATTTCTGCTTGAACATATATTCAAAAACCTGGTGATTACTTTTGGTTGTCTCATTTTTTTTCTGGTCCATAATAATGTCACATTGTATGTAATGAATACAGAGGGAAAGGAATGATAAGAATTTCAAGACAATGCTTCCGTCTAAGGATGCTCAATACCTTAGTTGCCATAAAAGTTAATGAGGATGTTGAGTTACTTTGAGGTTCAACCCCCAAAGGACATTCTCAGTTCTGCTAAAAAACAAAAGCTTTGCATGATAATGAGCATCTCTGAGGGAGATAAAACACTGATGATGGTATAAGTTGCATGGCTCAATTATGTGCAGAATAAAGATTAGCCTTGCATCCTGTATACTTTCCTAATTGGATAACAGTGCAATCCTGTGTACTACAAATAGTGTGGAGTACTCATTAAGGCAGAGAGAAAAACAAAAGTATCTTGCCTTAGTTATAACTCAAATATTGTGAACTGAGAAATAAGAAGAGGAACGTCGAATACAAATGGCTTTACATATTTTTTCATAAAGATTTCTCTCATCTGGAGAATGTTGGAACTGAAATGAGTTTAATTAGTTCAATGTATCATGCTAAATTATAAAAAGGGATAAAACTGGGGAGGTAGGAACAAGTGTCTTTCTTAATTTAACCATAGAAGTCTATGTAAGGGACTGTATTAAAATGCAGGAACAAAGGGGATCTTTATCTTTTCCCCAGAAACCTAAAAGTCTATCTATCCATGAAATTGCTGGTGAAAGGGTCACCGAAGTTTTCTCTCAAATATGTTTTTCTGTCTCATCTCATTTGCTGTCCTCAACTTTCCTGACAATAATAGCCTCTCCAGTCAAATTGTTGTTAAGAGGAACCTCTTGCTCATATATTTTATGACTATGAAAGAACAATGGGTACAAGAGAACTGGAATAACAAACCATCACTATTTATACATCCTATGAAATTCTTAGGCATTGTCTGGAAAGAGAAACTAAATATAGAAAGGAATGGGAAGAAAAAAAAAGAAATTTAAGAAGGGAAGGGAAAGGAAGGAAAGAAAGGAAAGGGGAGAGAAGGGAAGGGAAAGGAAGGAAGGAATTATGATCTACTAAGAAGAGACAATAAGTGTTGGATCTAGAGTAGACATGGGACCAAAAAATAAATATTTCAAAATTTTGAGCAAGTGTATAGGTCTAAAACTAGGTCTTCCCAGAAGAAATCTTATAATAATTGCAAGAGCTAATGCTCCACTGTGATCTAACAAAGGATCTTTCCCTAGTGGAAATAGACTCTTGTTAGCATTGAGGAGCCCCTAAGAAATATAGCCTTTTCCTATTGATACATCTATTCATTTTTCAAAGATTGATACCATAGAGTTGAAAACCATACATGTTTGTCCTCCATCTTTAGTAAATCCAACTCCTACACATACATAAATTGTTAGTCATACCCTAACAATGGGCCACATGGTATAGCCAAGTGTCTCTACATCCAGGTCCATCCTGTTGTTTGTTTCCAGGGTGAGAAGTTTCAAGAAAGAAAGAGATATGCTCTCATGTATTCTTAAGTTTCTTACCAGAATTTTATCAGACCTTTGTCATTACATTTTCCTAACGTAGAATAAGCATTGCCTCAAGAAGTTCCCCTGATTTCTAGTAAAAGCAAAACTAGTTTTGTTGGTTTATTATTCTCCAAAAGTCTGAAAATTATTTATGACAAAATATTACTTGGCACTATTGAAGTCATATGTATAGAGAGGCCATGGCTATCCCAGGTGAAGTTGTACCTTCACCACAACATAAATAGATTTTATGATGACTATTGATTTCTTTTAGAAGTAGGTTTATATCAATTCCTATAATCTGTTGTGTGGGAGTTGGAAGAGATTTCATACAATACCAAGTAACTTCAGAATTATTTCCATATCCCTGAAACAGCATAGTAGAGTGTGAAATCCTGAACCGAACATCACCATTACAGTTACTCTCTCACTGAAAAATGATCATTTGTCTCTCTTATCCAAATGTACTACCAGCTTGAAAAGAAAGAAAAATCTAACAACTTTTAAATATGAATATATAGCACTCAGTTTGCATTTTTGAAACGATAAACTAAAGAAAAAGTTTGTTTCCTTTTAATCTAGTCAACATTTTTCTGGCACTTATTACATGTAAAACAGTATGACAGTGACGATTGAGAATTATGGCACTAATTAAATAACACACATGCCCTTTAAGGATATATAATCTGGAGAGGGGATCAGACTCAAAGTATTTGTATTATTTGTGATCTTTGTAGAATTATAACTTCTAAAGCAGTGATTCCTAAATTTAGTTTATTTAGTATCTTTTCTAAAAATATTTTTATTTTTTATTTTTCAATTTTTATGGATATATAATAGTTGTACATATTATGGGGTACATGTGATATTTTGATACAAACATACAATGTGTAATGATCAAATCACAGTAATTGGAATATCCATCACCTTAAACACTTATCATTTCTTTATGTCAGCAACATTCCAGTTACATTCTTATGGTTATTTTGAAATACACAATAAATTATCATTAACTGTAATTGCCCTATTTTGCTACAGAACACTAGATCTTTTTCCTGCTGTCTGACTGTATTTTTGCACCCATTAACCAACCCCTTTTTATGCACTCTCCCCACTATTGTTCCCAGCCTCTGGTGACCATCGTTTTATTCTTATCTTTATGAGATCAATGTTGTTAGCTCCCATATATGAGTGAGAACATGTGACATTTGTCTTTCTGTATCTGCCTTATTTAACTTAAGATAATATCCTCCAGTTCCAAATATACTATTGCAAATGACAAGATTTCATTCTTTCAATGATTGAATAATATTTCATTTTAGATACGTACCATATTTTATTTATCCATTTATCTGTTGATGGACACTCAGGTTGATTCCCTATCTTGGCTATTGTGAAAAGTGCTGCAATAAACATGAGATATCCAGTTTTCCTAGCATCATTTATTACAGAGACTGTTCTTTCCCCTATGTATGTTTTTGGTGTCTTTATCAGGAATGAGTTGAATGTAAATGTACATGGTTTTATTCCTGGGTAGTTTATCTAATACGTTAAGGGATGTCTCAAAAAAAGTTTCAAATGCATATAGGCTACTGTAACCCTCAGAGGATTGCAAATGAAGGCCCTGAAAATAATATAAATACTATGTTTTTTGGAAAATTATAAAAATCTAAACCACAGGAAGTTATAAATTCTTCCACCTACTTTCCCCCCTCTGCACATATACCTTTTCTCTTCTCTGAGTGAATTCAGTGATGTGAATGCATCATTCCTACACACATGTCAGCCAACATCACTTTGAGTAAATATGAGTAACTATGTGGGAGAAGTGGATACATACCCTTAAGGCATTGATGAGAAAGGTATCTTAGTAGTTCTGGTTACTGTGATACACATTACACTATGTTAGTCCCACACCATTTTTTAAAATAGACCTATTCTTTTTTCCTCCTATTGCATTTCAACAACTATTTATTTTGATATTTTTGTATTGTAATCATTTTCATAACTTTCTCAAATTCATTTCCTAATGATTCAAGAAAGAGCAAGATAGAGAAAGAGAGAGAGAGTGAACGAAAGAGAGAAAGAAAGTCATGGAGCATGAAAGATTCTGTTAGTTTTAACCTCTTCCAAAGCCACTAAGTGTTCATCATTAGCGTTATTCTATCTTCCTTTTAAGTACAGGGAACCTCACCTTTAGTATCAAGTAATAATGAATTTTTCACACTGACATCCTTGTACTTTTAAGAGAGGATACTGAATTTCCAAATGCGTCAGGGCAGGCAAATTCCCCAAGCATGAACATAAATATTACTCCCACATACCTAAAACATGGCTGATTCTCTTACCCGAAGAATGAAGATGCTGGAAATATTTGTATGCACAGCAAAAGAGTGGATAAAATAGAAATCAGATAAAATTTACATAATCATTGCATATCATATGTAGTTGGTAAAATAAACAATACATTTTTCTAGGTTTTATTACCTAATTAGTACCTACTGGTAATATTTTCTAGATATATTTCACCTTCTATTTTAGGGAGAAGTCCATTATTTCAAATTGTGTATTACCTCCTTAATTTTTATCAAAAGCATGAGATTAATAGAAATAGGAACTATAACCTGAACATGAAATATTCATAAGATGATACATCAAAAAGCATTTAAAAAGTAACTTTGAGTCAACAATTGCAAAATTTACCAAACATTCAAATATTTTAATTAATAGATATGATTATTACCTTTAAGAGGGCAAATGTATACATTATTGATTTTATGTTCTTTTTTTGACCTCAAAGTGATCCTTGGAATACAAAATTCAGAAGAGTTAACCTCAGCACCAAGAATTTTTTGACTCATTTTCTTGGACTCACTGCATTCATTTTTAGTTCTTTAAAAATATGATGTTATGCTAACAAGGTTCTTCATTACCTGCCTGTTTTAATTCACTGTTTTGACTTCCATAATCACTTTTTTTCTACATTTAACAAGTGAGTATGTTGTTATAATTGTAATATGAGCAATAACATTCAATTAACACTCACACCATGAGATAAAATTATAATTCACTAGTAACTAACTTCTGCCTTCTATTGTCTTGCTAAATGTTTGCTAATGTAACAGCTAACTTCTTCTTTACACTTTATAATATTCCTAAATTGAAAGAAAATTCATATATATATAAATACATGTAGAATATTTTGGTGAGAATCATAGAATGTAAGGCAAATTAATCTACTAGCTAACAGATATTTGTTGAACATCATTATCCGTGTAGTTGATTATTCAAGTTAATTTTCACGTTATGTGTAAATCATGTGTCAAGACGTATTTTTTTTTATTTTTGCATTTAGATTGCCAATTGTTTTAGTACCCTTTGTGTAAAAGACTATCCTGTTTTCTTTGAATTATCTTTGTAACTTTGTCAAAAGTCAGTTTACCAGAGTAGTGTGGATTGTTCTGAACTTTATCCTGTTTCAACATTCATTTCACCAATACCACAGTGTCTTATTACTGCAGCTTTATGGTACATCTTGGAATCAGGTAATGTGAGTCAACAAGTTTGTTCTTATTTTTCATAATTGTTTTAGTTATTCTTACAATATAGAAAAAAAATCTTAAAATAGCCAACTATAAAGTAAGAGGCCGCCAATCATAATCTCTCTCTCATTTCACAAATTATCAGCAAATTACATTCATTGAAGTAAAAGTCTTTATCAAAAAATCCCAAAACAATAAATGTTGGCATGAATGTGGAGAGATAGGAACACTCATACACTGCTGGTGGGACTGCAAACTAGTACAACCTCTGTGGAAAGCAATATGGAGATACCTCAAAGAGATACAAGTAGAACTACCATTTGACCCAGCAATTCCATTACTGGGCATCTACCCAGAGGAACAAAAGACATTCTATAAAAAAGACATCTGCACTAGAATGTTTATGGTATTGAGTCTTTGATTGGACTCTCAGTGTGACTGCTACTGCCGTATAGGAATGCTACTGATTCATGTACATTAATTTTGTCGCCTGAGACTTTGCTGAATTTGTTTATCAATTCCAGGAGTCTCTTGGTGGAATCTTTGGGATTTTCTAGATATAAGATCATATCTTCAGCAAAAAGTGATAATTTGACCTCCTACTTTCCAATTTGGATACCCTTAATTTCTTTCCCTTGTCTTATTGTTCTGGCTAGGTCTCCCAGCACGATGTTGAATAGAAATGGTGACAGTGGGTATTCTTGTGTTGCTCTAGTTCTTAGTGGGAATGCTTTCGGCTTTTCTCCATTCAGGATGATGTCGGCTGTGGGTTTGTCATATATGGCTTTTATATTAATAATTTTGAGATATGTTCTTTCTACGATTAGTTTGTTGATGTTTTTATTATGAAAGGGTGCAGAATTTTATCAAATGCTTTTTCCGCATCTGTTGGTATGATCATATGATCTTTGTTTTTGCTTCTGTTTATGCGGTGAATCACATTTATCCATTTATGTTTGTTGAACCATCCTTATATCTCTGGGATAAAGACCACTTAGTCATGGTAGATTATTTTTTTGATGTACTGTCAAATTCCCTTTGCTAGTATTTTATTGAGGATTTTTGCGTCTATATTTATAAGAGATATTTGTCTGTATTTTTCAATTTGGTTGATGGTGTTCAAGCTTTCTCTATTTTTACTTATTTTTTCTATCAATTGTTAGAATAGTTTTGTTGAGTCTCCAAATATAATTATGTATTTGTCCCTCCATTCTGTTCTTCTTTGCCACATACGCTTTGAAGCTCCTTTGTTCGGTGCATACATATTCAGAATTATTATGTCTTCTTAGAAAATTGACCCAATTATTATTATTATAAATGGTCTTATTTTCCCTCCTACTATTCTTTGCTCTGAGACCTACTTTCTCTGATTTTAACATAATTACTTATCCAGCTTACTTTTGGTTAGCTTTAGTATGATATATATTTTTTATTTCAGAATTTTGGGTCTTAAATTATCGTTTTCAATATTAACTATCTTTGGTTATTTTAAATTTTTTTAGAGAGTCTATGTGTATAGAATTCTTTTTGCCTGTCTTTTATACCTATCCTATTCTATTTAATTTATTTTCCCCTTTTCATACTTTTCTCTTTCTTGACATTAAATTTTTCAAATGTATCATCTTTCTTTCTATTTCTTATTAAAAAAACTTTATCGAGGTATCTTTTCACATAAAATTAAATGCACTCATTTTAACTGTAGAGTTTTTAAAGTGTTGACAATTGTATACCCCCATGTTTTCACACTAAAGGTCAAGATATAAACATTTCTATCACTCCAAAATGTCCTTTCACGCCAACTTACAGTCAATAACCCCACTTTCACTCCTGTCCCAGGGTAGCCATTGGTCTGCTTTCTGGCACTATATGTTATATTTGCCTGCTCTAGGATTTTGTATAAATTTAATAATATCAGATGTTCTTTTGTGTATCTGGCTCTTTTTACTAAGCATTGTGATTTTCAGAATCATCCATGTTTTTTATGTATATATATATATATATAGTTGGTTTTTATGTTGTATAGTATTTAATTGTAATAACATGTTATAATTTTTTTATATATTCACTTTTTGGTGAATATTTGGGTTATTCCAAGTTTCGGCTTTTGAGAATATAGATTCTATAGATATCTATAGCATGTATAAGACAAGCATTTGCATGATACATGTTTTTGTTTCTCTTGTTTATACAAGTAGAAGATAAATGGTAGTTCATATTGTAAGTGTGTAAAAAAATTATCCAAGTGTTTTCAAAAGTTTTTTATCATTTTACATTCCTGTCAATAAAATATAGACATTCCAAATGTTCTACATCCTTGCCAACACTGTTGTCAGACATTCGTAGGGGCCAAGGGAATAACTCCTCCTTACCCTCTGAAGGTTCACTTAAAAGTCAACTCACAAAATGCAGATGAACAAGAAAAATGGCATACAAATTTATTAACATGTATATGACAGAGAGTCACAGAGTTATTACCCCAAGCCCTAATGGGGTACAGAGGCTTATATACCCTCTTGAGTTTACAGAAAAGAGAGGGGCTTGAATCTTTACAAAACTGGTTATAAGAAAGGAAAAAGAAGAGGTCTGGCTAGCAACGGTGGTCTTGTTATATAAATGAAATCTTACAGGTAGCAACCCTAACAGAGAGTAGATGGTGAATGTATCCTTCAGACCTTTAAAGGTGTCAGACTCTCAGTTAATCTTTCCTTGATCCAGACAAGAGCAGGCCTCAGAGAATACCTGGCCGCACCAACACAGATTCCCTAAGATGCAAATCTCCCCATACAAAAAACAACTTTGCAGGGTTACTTCTGTTTACTGGCTCTCTGAGCAGCCATCTCAAAATATGTGAAATTTTGAGGTAAAATATTTTAATTTTCTTCACTTTTAATTTGAGCCCTATTTATGGAAGTCTTGCTTTATTTTATTTTAATTTATATTCATTTGCATTTATCTGATGAAAATAATGGTAAGAATATTTTATGTGCTTATCAAACATTTGTGGATCTTTTCTGAAAGGTTTGTCAAAATCTTTTACTCATCTTTCATTGCATTGTTTGCCTTTTTATAAAATTATGGATGTTCTTTACAAATCGTGGGAAACAGTTCTTTGTTTAAAAGTTATTTCAAATATTTCTCTTAGTCTCTGGCTTGCCTTTTCATTGTATTAAAAAGTATTTTAAAGATTAAATGCTCTTAAGTTTTACAATGTTTACTTAATCTAATTTTCTTTTATTTTTTTTATGTTTTATGTAAGAAATCTATACTTACCTTAAGGTTAGAAAGATTATATTCTATAATTATCTTTAGAAATTCTATAGTTTTAGTTTTTATGTTTAAGTTTATAATCATTTGTGTGTTGTGAAAAAATTATTGAGATTTATTTTTATCCAAATGGCTATTGTTCCCTAAGTACCTGCTAAAAAATCAGAACTTTATACTAATTAAATTGCCCTAGCAACTATGCCAAATATTAATTAACCACTGCAGCCCTATTCAGTTCCAGCCCTAAGTAGGGCTATATTGTGGCAACAGTTCATTTTC
The DNA here is from genome assembly GCA_004363605.1 of Indri indri. Lineage (NCBI taxonomy): Eukaryota > Metazoa > Chordata > Mammalia > Primates > Indriidae > Indri > Indri indri. Next base: position 12,310 of record RJWJ010009718.1, on the reverse strand, counting down.
AGCTTGTATTCACTTACTGAATTAACCAGTCCATGAAACAAGTTTGGTTTTTTTCCTTCTCCTTTGTCTGGAAAGAAATTCCCCTTGTGGCCATAAATAAGAACTGAAGAACAGTATACTCATGCTTTCTGACTTTGTCTATGCCTGGTCGTCTCAGGTGTACCTAATAACTTTGTGTCTCTCACAGAACCCAGTTCATGAGGGGAAGATTTGATTTAATGGTCAAGTCATTTTTTATGGTTAGACTTTTTATCTTGACCAGGGCCTGTACAATATTGGGACCTGTTTTTAAATGGTGTATATCTCCACTACAGACAGTACATATTTGTCCATGACCCTATGAGTCTATGTTGTGATTTGGTTATGTAGCTTGCTCTAAACCCACATAGTATCTTTCCTCACTACAGGTTTATCTACTGCTATGGTTCTCAACCAGGAATGGTTTTGTTTCCCACAAGACATTTGTCTATGTGTGGAGATATGTTTTCTTATTAATGTTGTTATTTGAACATTACATCTATTTTATTTTATTTTATTTATTTTACCATCTTTACCATGTTTAAGTGTACAGGTCAGTGATAATAAAACCATTTATGTTATTTTATCCCCTTTCATTTCCTTCCTCCCTGCTCTCCTTTCCAGCCTCTAGAAACTAACAGTCTATATCTTCATGCAATCCACCTTTTTAGCTCTCACATATGAGTGAGAACATGAAACATTTGTCTTTCTGTGTTTGGTTTATTTCACTTAACATAATAGTCTCCAGTTCCATCCATGTTGTTGCAAATGACAGGGAATCATTCTTTTTAGGGCCGAATAAATGTTCCATTATGTATATATACCACATTTTCTTTATCCATTTGGCTGTTGATGGGCACTTATGTTGAGTCCATATTTTTGCTATTGTGAGTAGCACTGAAATAAACCTGGGAGTGCAGATGTCTCTTTACTATATCAACTGAAAAAGTATAAGGTTTGTAAATTTGAAAAGGAGAGCTTTATTTCTCATAAAGCGTTGCCGCCTGTAGGGTGGTCAACTTGCACACTGGGTTGCATAGCCTTGGGCAGAAGCTGGAGAGAAAGAACTTCCAGAGAATGGTAAAGGGAATAGGAATTTATGCTGAGCCAGAATAGCCTAAAATACATATTCACTAAGCTATAGGGGGAGTCATGAATATTTATAGAAGGAGAAACACACGTGTGTGCACCATTCAGCTTCATGATCCTTCATAGGTCACACTTACAAAAAATGACAGCATTAGCATAATCCAGGGGTGGGGTTTTTGGCCCTCTGATATCCAAAGGTGAAGCAAAGGACATGAAAACTCTCACTGTGTACCTTCTGCAGACTGGCCTGAACAATTCCTTGGTTTGTGGTCTCTTATCAGGAAGGAATGCTGGTCAGTTCTTGTACTGGAACTGCAAAAGGGAGGAGCAGCACTAGGCAGTTAGTTGAAATCAACAGTGGAACAAATCTTTTCAAAGGGCTGGTATCTGTATAACCCTTAGGGAGGAAAGCCTAATGGCAGTTAATGAGGGAGGGGGTATAATGAGGCATGTATGATCTCCCATCCCATCATGGCCAGGAACTCAGTTTTAAGGTTTCTGTAGGGTCCCCTCGACTAAGAGGAGAACCATTCAGTGGGCTGGGGGGCTCAGGATTTTATTTTTGTTTCTCACATATAGTGATTTCCTTTCTTTTGGACATATACCCAGTAATGGAATTGCTGGATCATATGGTAGTAATATTTTTAGTTTACTGAGGAACCTCCATACTGTTCTCCATAGTGGCCAGACTAATTTACATTCCCACCAACAGTGTACAATGGTTCCCCTTTTTCCACATCCTTGCCAGCATCTGTTACTGCCTGCCTTTTTGATACTAACCATTCAATTGGGGTGAGATGATATGTTATTGTGGTTTTGATTTGTATTTCCCTGATGATTAATATGGTGAGCATTTATTTCATATACCTGTTGTCCATTTATATGTCTTCTTTTGAAGTGTCTGTGCAAATATTTTGCCCATTTTTAAAATCAGATCATTTGGTTCTTGCTATTGGGTTGTTAGAGCCCTTTATATATTATGACTATTAGTCCCTTGTCAGATGCATGGTTTGCAAATATTTTCTCTCATTCTGTGGGTTATCTCTTCACTTTTTTGATTGTTTCCTTTGCTATTCAGAAACTTTTTAGCTTTATGTAATACCAGTTATCTAGTTTTTCTTTGGTTGACTATGCTTTGAAGGTCTCACACAATACATTTTTGCCCAGACTAATGCCCTGTAGTATTTCCCCAATGTTGTCTTCCATTAGTTTTAGTTTCAGGTCTTAGTTTTCAGTCGTTTATCTATTTTGAATTGATTTTTGTACATGGTGAGACATAGGGGCTTAGTTTTGTTCTTCTGTTTAAAGTTATTCAGTTTTTCCAGCATCATTAATTGAAAAGACTGTCCTTTCCCCATTTTATGTTCTTGGCACCTTTGTCAAAGATAAGGTGGTTATAAATGTATAGATTGATATCTATTCTGTTCCATTTGTCTATGTGTCTGTTTTTATGCCAGTACCATTCTGTTTTGGTTACTATAGCTTTATAGTATAATTTGAAGTCAAGTAGTGTGATGCCTCCCTTTGTTCCTTTTGTTCAGTATTACTTTGGCCATTCAGGGTCTTTTGTGGTTCCATATAAATTTTACAATCTTTTTTTTCTATTTCTGTGAAGCATGTCATTGATATTTTTATAGGAATTGCATAGAATATAAAAATTTCTTTGGAAATTAATATTGTGAATTTAACAATATTAATTTTTCCAATCCATGAGAATGAAATATCTTTCCATTTTTTTGTGTGTCTACTTTTATTTCTCTCATCAGAATTTTATACTTTTACTTGTATAGATATTTCACTTCTTTCATTAGATTAATTCCTAGGTATTTTATATGCTTTATAGATTTTCTAAATGTGATTTCTTTCTTTTTCGGACTGTTCACTATTGGCATATATAAAAATGCTACCGATTTTTTATGTTCATTTTTTATTCTCCAACTTTACTGAATTCATTTATCAGTTCTAGAAGTTTTTTGATGGAGTCTTTATGTTTTCCTGGGTATAAGATCATGTCATCTGTGAACAAGGCTACTTCGACTTATTTCCAATTTGGATGCACTTTATTTCTTTCTTTTACCTAATTGCTCTGGCCTGGAGACGTGTTTGATTGTCATGACTGGGAGTGGGGCGGGGGGAGTTCAGAGTGTGCTACTGGCATCTAGTAGATAGAGATCAAGAATGCTACCAAACATTCTACAATGCAGCTGACAGTCCCTACAACAAAGGATTGCCTGGTCTGAAATGTTGATAGTGCTGAGGTTAAGAAACACTGTTCTAGTACCATAGGACTAATGGCCATTTTGCCCAGGTGTCAGCATCATTTGCACTGTAACCTAAATAAGATGCAGGCCCCTTTCACCTTATTAGCTCAACTTAAATTTAGAAGTCCTTCATGTCATGTAGTAAATGAGTCAGAGCTATGTTTTCGTGTTCTGAAGTATGGAGTATTCTGCCTCCAGAACCTGGAGAGACCTTCCAAGTGTGTCACTTTCTTTTTAAGGGTAGAAGGTATGAGATGCAATAATTTTGCATTTTATTTTGGAGAGGTATTCTTAGCATGGCTCAAACCATACTAAAAATTTCAGGCTCCTGAAACGTCATAGGTTTTATCTCTCACTTCTGGAGTATATGTGTTTTATAAAGGCCTCCAATATATTTGCCATGTCTTGCCCATTTGGTTTAATTAACTTAGTATCATCAAAACAGTTGGCCAGTTTTATCTTCTGTGAAATGTCCAGATGGTCCAGGCCCCTTCTGAGTATACTAAGGCATAAGGCAGAAGAATTAATACAGACTTGGAGCATAATGTTGAATGTATTCTCCTGTTTGTTCCACATAAATGTAGACTGTTTTTGATCATTTCTTTTAAAAAAGATGAAAAAAAAATGCTGTCACCTGATCCTAGATGCCTACCTAAGATGGAGTTAATCTGCTCACACACATATACCACATTTGCCATAGCAGCTACAACTGGAGTTATACTTGATCGAGCTTGTGATAGTTCACTGTCATCTGTCAGGGTCTGTCTTCTTTTGTAGATACTACATTATAAATCAACTGGGGATATTATGGGGATGAACCCCCTGCATTCTTCAGGTAATTAATGATGGAGGTAATCTCTGCTATTTCCTCTGGAAGTTGATATTGCTTTTGTTCTATCTTGGCCAGGGGAGGGACAGTTTCAGAGCTTCCTCTTTGTCTACCATACTATGACAGTTGTTACAGACTAGTGAACCACTTTGGGATTTCTGTCAACTACCAAGTGTCTCCACCAGGTTATACATTTGTAGCAGGAAAATGACCAGGACATGTATTCACAGACATAGAACACTCACGAGAGCCAGGCCTGCTCAGGACTCCATTTGTTACCTGTGCCTCATCCATCCCCACTATAATAGTAGGGGTGGGAGATGGTTCATGATGATACCTCAAGTCTAAGAATTATTGTGAACTTAAATATTATATGTATCAGTTCTTGAGCCATATTGTGGTTACCTGCATAAATAGTCATAGGTCCTTTTGCAGAAGGCTTAGGGGAAATTATTACTGTATACCTTTGTTGTTGCATTTTAGGGTCCTTTCTCAATGGAACTTTGACTCTTCAGATAGCTGTTTCAGATTTACAAAACCGTATCAGGTCAGGAAACTGGGAAAGGTATGGCAAATATTTATTGGAGCAGCTGCCCTCAGAATTTTGATCATCCTATACCATTGTTGAATGCTCATCTTATCTTGCTCTTAAGAATACCATGTTCTATTAATCATCTCTATAGCTTTCTGCAAATCAGCACCCCCTCCCAATGTCACTGTGCCACCCATTACTGTAATTGTGATCGCCTTGCTTCTGATGATTGAGCAAGGACAAAAACATGGTCTTTATTAATTCTAGAACTATCGTCCCTACTGCTTTCAGGGATCCCAGTTCTGTAACAGTATCTCCTATAAGCAACCCTGTCCTACAGAGGAGAGTTGCTCATGAACATCTCCACAATGCCAGTTCCCTGCTCACCAGTGCATTTTTTATCACCTTGGTAAAAGAAGTGTCCTTTGGGTCCTTTCAGCGACCAGAGACAAATGATGAGTTTTCCGGCTGTAGCAATATATCCACTCAAGCTGAACACTTCTCTGAGCCTTTTAATCTCTTCATCTCTATCTGCCATGACTATGCCAGCATTTCTACTTCGCTTTATTTGGGCTACCCCTTTTCTCAAACTTCCAAGAGCCATCTTAGTAGCATATTAGAACCACCTCCTAATATCCTTTGGAACTAAAGGTATTAATTCCTGTATCATAAGAAAGTGCTCTCATTTTAACGATCTATTTCCCTGTCCAATCTTATGCTTTATCTCCTTGGATATAGAACCTTCACGATATAGCCCATTCTTACTTTCCTGGCTCTTGTCACACATGTTTGCTAGGATATTTAGCAAATTTTGCATGCATTCCATTTACTTCCTTAGCATACCAACACTTCTCTACCCAGGTTACATTGTAATTTGTCCCGAGTTATTGGTTTTGTGCCTAAGATAGGAGGTGAGGAGCTAAGGAAAGTTATACCATAGCAATAGAGAATAGAAAGCTAAGTAGGCATTTGCGTTGTCTTCAAGCAAGGAAGGGCACCAGCCTTTAACAGAGAATATTGAATCATTTTTACTGGTTCAGAGAGTTCAGAAATGTCTGCGATTACAAGATTCTTGAGTTCATCCACCAAGATGTCTCCATTTCAAGACTCAGGCCCAATCAGGGCTCTGGCATTGGCATGGAAGATTTGATACAATTGAGAATTCAAATATTTTTTGATTTCCATTATTCTTAGATATTTAAGTCCTGGGCCTCATTTTTGGATTTTTCTGTCCTCCCTTTGTAGGATATGAAAAACTTTGCACAGGCTGCTAAGGACAAATGTTAACTTTCAAATATCCCTTAAATTGGTGAGTAGTTGCCCTTGGCTTTTCATTGTCTTTCTCTAGTGCATTGATAATACCCAATGACTATCAATCATTCCATAGTCTTTATAATTTCTACTTTTCCCAAACGTCTCAAAAGTGTGATACATTGCATCCACCAGTGCATTCCTTTCTATGGGTATCCTATCCTAGTTACCCAAAGATGAAACCTTAAATAATTATACCACTGTAGCATACTAGGGACTAGTAGTCTATCTTGTCAAAAGAGAGAAGATCATTGCCAGTCACACTGCTGATGACCCAGCTCCAATTTCCTTTTAAAGTTTGCTTCTTAAGATCACTCCTGGTATCAGCTTTTCTTGGTTTGGTCTTTGAGAAAAGTCTCTTTGACAGAGAGAGTCTGAGCTAAGAGGGAGTTGCAACAGCAGCCTTGGCTGATTCAGGAGCTCAGGAGCTGAGACAATGCTTCGGGGTTGTCCAGAATTGAAGCAAGGTGGAAAGTATTTGCACCTCTGCTTTGAACTATTATCAAATTTGGGCCACCTCATGGGCCTGGGGCATAATTGAGGGTGAGGCACCTCCCTTTAGCCAAAGAAAATTTCCAAGGACTCAGTTGCAAGCCATCTTCAGCCAACCTTCCTATTACCCAGGGAAATGCATCTCTGGGTCCTGAAGAAGGCATAAGCAGTGTACCATAGCATCCACCACATATGTTTACACTCCACTGTGATACAGACACCTCGAAGGAGATTGATTTTATACCACCAAAACCTACTGTAAACTTTTACTTACCTTAGTTCCAAATCCTACTTTACATTGTTATGCTGAATTCTCTGGGGCAAAGACCCATAGCAACTGACCCCCGGTACCTATTCTCCTCTTCAAAGACATCCTATTTTATTTGTACATAAGACCTTATTACCTGGAATAAGGACTATATTTTCCAGCCTGCCTTTCTATAGACATGGTCATGTGATCAAATTCATGAAAATTAAATGTAAGTAGAATTGTTATACAAGGCAGCTTTCAGAAAATATTCCTTTTTTTCATCCTGCTGGGAATAATGACTAGAATTTTGTCATGGACCATGCATAGAGGGCATACCCTATTGATGGAGAATAGAAATGAGAAGTAGTTTGGGTCCCAGAGATCTTATAGCTGACATATCATTTTAAGACTGCATTTATCCATATATTTATGGGTGAAAGAAATAAACGACGATCCTATTTAAGCCCCTACATTTTAATTCCCTGTTATTCTCAGCTAATCTTACTACTAACTACAAGAGTTACTCGTGGTCATAGTCAGGAATTATTTAGGTAGGGGACAATATATCTCTGCAGAATATTGTATCCTATTGCTTGGAGAGAGGCAGGAGGATGAATCCTAGGAGCAAATTAATCATGGAGAATCAAATTTTGAAAGGGGAATAGATATCTATGCTCTAGAAATTTGGAAAGGGTTATGTCTCTGGTACAGAAAGGGGTAGAGTCACCATGTGAAAACAAGGTTTAGGACTCAGGTTGCTCACAAAGCTATACTGTCTGAACAGTTTTCACATTCTCTTTTCTTCCAGACAAGGACCATACCTTCTTTGTTTTACAGTGGAATTCCTTTTAGATATTCCAATAATCCCACTTTTTTTGGGGGGATTAAAGGACAGGGAAATGATGCTTGTGTATATCACCATTCTGCTAAGGAAAGCTTGGCAATGACAGTTAGAAATGGTTATTCTGAAAGTTAAGACAACTAGCAGCTAAATAAGCAGAGTCCCAATAGTTTAGAACAGTATGGAGAGCAGTGTAGATATAGATGGACTTAGAGAGTCTCCAAATATATTAGCAGTGACTCTCAATCTTTGCTGCCTGTCAGAATCATTGGAGGTGGGTGGCAGGATTTTAAAATACCAATATCAAGGCCCCATGCCAGACCAATTAAATCAGAATCATTAGGAGTAGAGACAGGTCTAGTTTTTTTTTGTTTTAAACTCCCAAGATAATTCTAATATGCAACCAGAGTGGAGAACTGCTGCATTTAAAAAAGTTAACAGTTAAAGGGTGTTTTGGAGGTGTCAGATGGGCAAGCATTTGAGGCGCATGACCTAAGCAAAATAACCACACCTTTTGAAAATGTACCCACTTAAAAAGCTCAGCTATTTTACTACCATATTTAATATAAATTTTGTAATACTTTTTCACATCACTACATTTTTTTTTCATTTAAGGAATAAAAAATAAAAATAGTAAATATTAAAAAATCTCATAGAAGAAATTAAAACTATGATCATTTGAAATTCTTTGTATGTTTTTTTCAAGCCTTAACCTGGATCCACCAGAGTCAGCCTCAGTACTTTTCCTAATAGAATATCTCATTTCAAACACAAATGGCCCACTCATTCCGTTTGGACTAGGTTATGTTTTCACTCTCAATGTCATTTTTGCTTTGGATGGTCTCATTTTCAATTTCTGTGGTTGAGGACAAAGCTCTCATTGTTTGTTTTTCTTCCATCAGCTCACATTTAAGACAATTCCAGCACAGCTGGGCAAGTATGCTGGCATGAAAGTGCCTTTCTGTTTCAAAGCTCCCATTGTGAAGAAGAAGCCCAGAGAGCCAACAGAAAAATTAATTACAATTGAAGAAGCAATCTACATGATATTCAAACATTATTTACAAAACTTAACAAAAGTAAGATGTTGATAATTATTTATTATTGTTAGGTTTATTTTGAACATTTTTCTTATAAAAAGACCCTGGTCCTGTAAGTCCATTTTTCTGAGTGAAATCCCCTCAGCCCTGGGGCTAAAACCTGGACTAAGGAGACTTGAATGTTAGTAAAAGCACAGTAGACATTTCTTATTGTATGTGAGCATGTGTATGTGTTTAATTATGTTGATTTGCCCCGCACTCCTGAATGGTTCTATAGATGATTATTCCAGGTGAGAAATTTAGTAATTTGCCTTTGCCAATACATGTAAAGAGGTAGTATTTACAGAGCCAAGAAAGAGCCTTCTAGTGGAATTTGATTCAGGCCCCCTCTGTTTGTGATGCAAAGCTGAGAACTGATCATTCCTACTGTGCAGTAAATTGAACTCCATAGTGAAGATCAGTGAAATATAGGTATGGCTAATGCATGATAACTACATGCTGACTTCCTAACTATGGAAAAACCTTCTTAGTGATGGCTTCCAAGGTACTGACTGATAAGCAGAGGTGCTCATAATCCCACTCACAGCGGCAGTGTGGAAGCAAGTGCTAAGTAGGTAAGTGAACAGGACAATGGTAGTAAGGAGATACATGAGAATCAAGGAGTGCTGTGACTCCTTCACTGAGGACTGTTCTTATGTAAAGTTCTGTGTTTGTTTGTTGTTGTTGCTGTTTGTTGGCATACTTCTGAATATGGTTGTTTCTCCAGAAAGGAACACAGGCCTGCTGACACTTTGATTTCAACCCACGAGATTCATGTCAGACTTCTGACCTACAGAACCTTAAGATAATAATTTTGTGTAGTTTTAAGCCACAGTTTTGTGGCCATTTATTATAGCAGCAATAGAAAACTAAATGACTCAAATACAAAATCAGCAAATTGAATTCAACATTATAAGACATGTATCCATTAATATATTTAAGAGCATTCAAATAAGACAATTACCTACTTGTATATTTAAAAGTATCCTAAGAAATTTGCATATAAAATCAGGATTGAAAACCACTGGTTAAAATACTCTCAAGCGGAAAGAATTCTGAAGTTTAGTGTTTCAAGTTAATGCTTCAAGTTTGTGGGTGTAGAAGAGAATGACATAACATAAGGTCAGAAAAGCAGGGAAGGAACATATTGTGTACAATCTATAAGCCATGGTAAAGAATTCAAATTTCCTTCTATGTGAAGGGAAAAGTTCCATCGACAATGGAAAACTATAAAATGTGATGAAAAACTTGTAACTATAAAAAAGTGATGAAACTCTCTGTAAAATGATATAAGCAGAGCTCCATAATATATTGTTAAATAAATAAATGAGGTTACAATAGAGTATATATAATATGCTAATTTTGTGTGTAAAAACACAGGGGAAATCAGGGTATGTACTTGTGTTTATTTGTACCTCTATCAAAAAACACTGCAAAGATATTAATATAAAGGGAAAGAAAGTAATTTCCCATAGAGGGAGGGGAAATATGACAAATGGGACATGAGTGAGACCAGATTTCTCAAAGCTTATTTTATTTTGTTTTGGCTTTTGGTACTTGGAAAACATGCAGAAGAATGAAACAGGACCCCCACCTCTCACCATGTACAAAAACTAATTCAAGATGGATAAAAGACTTAAATGCAAGGCAAGAAACCATAAAAATTCTAGAAGGACAGATAGGAAAAACTCTTTTAGACATAAGCCTACATAAAGAATTTATGACTAAGACCCCAAAAGGAAAACAGAGAAACTACAAAAATAAATAAATGGGACTTGAATAAATTTAAAAAGCTTATGCACAGCACAGGAAATAATCAACAGAGTAAATAGACAAACTACAGAATGGGAAAAAAATATTGCAAGCTATATACATCTAACAAAGGGCTAATATCCAGAATCTGCAAAGACCTCAAACAAAGCAGCAAGAAAAAAACAAGCAACCCCATTAAAAAGTAGGCAAAAGACATGAACAAAAGATTTTCAAAGGATGGAGAAATGGCCAAGAAACATATGAAAAAAATGTTCAACATCACCTAATCATCAGGGAAATGCAGATTGAAACCACAGTGAGATATCACCTATCCCTGTCAGAATGGCCATTGGCAGAGAGAATGGAATGCTTATACACTGTTGGTGGGACTGCAAATTAGTACAACCTCTCTAGAAAACAGTTTGAAATTTTTTCAAAGAAATAAATGTAGACCCACCATTCTATCAAGCAATCCCTCTACTGGGTATCTATCCAAAAGAAAAGATGTCATTTTATCAAAAACACACCTGCACGTGAATGTTTATTGCAGCACAATTCACAATTGCAAAGATGTGAAATCAACATAAGTGCCCATCAATTCATGAGTGGATACACACACACACACACACACACACACACACACACACACACACACACACACACATATATATATATGTCTCCAGAACATATATATGTTTCATACCCTCACTATATATCCATAAAAAGGATTGGAATAATGTCTTTTGCAGCAACTTGGGTGTAACTAGAGACCATTATCCTAAGTGAAGTATGCATGGGCACAAAGAGATGTAAAGGACATTGGAAACCAAGAAGGTGGGAGGGTGGGAGAGGGGCGAGGGATAAAAACTTACTATTGGGTGTAATGAATGCTGTTCAATACTAGGCACACTAAAATATCTGACTTAAGCATTATACAATGTATCCATGTAAGAAAAACATTTGTACCTCCTTAATATTTTGAAAGAAAAATAATTAAAAAATAATAAAATAATAAATAAATAAATGCCAGTGCACAACATGGAAAAAAGAAGTAATGGTGAACACAGAATTCAATAATATGTAAAATCAATAAATATTTAAAGATCAAAAAAGAAACTTAGAAAACTATTACTCTTTAAAAACAAAAAAATAAGTTTAATCAAATAAATAGAATATTTAAGAAGAAAGCAGAAAAGTTTTCCTAACATATTTATACCATAATATTTATGGTTATGTATTATAATATTTCTAATATATAAAGATAACATGTTCCTGGATGTAGCACATCCTTTATCTGTTTTATGACTTGCTTATTCAATATGATCTTTACATTCTGGATTTGATTTATAGAGTGGTACTGTTACTGTCCTAGTTCATCAAAGAAACACATTTTGTATTTGACAATGACTCCAGTAAGTAATTTCCAATGTTGACAATAAGGTGGTATAATAGTCTATAATCAATATGATTAGTTTATGGCAATATAGCACTTTATTCACATCTAAATTCTTTATATCTGGTCTGTAGGTTACATTAATTAAATTATTTAGCATGTCTGTGTTTCAAATGTGTCTACAATTGATTAGAGTTCTCCCAGTGCTTTGGAGAAAATCAAAGGAGATGTATTATTTTTATGTGTTAATTTTCTAGAAAGTGATATTTTAATACTGTGTCAAAGCTACAGGAGATGGGTATAAAATTGCAAGCTATGCAATTACTGTAAATGTGATTATTTTTTCAATTTCACAAGTAATATTAATTATTTTGTGAAACAAAGTGATTTTATAGTTTACCTGTTGATGAATTCTTATTTAAAATATCAGCATTATTATTTCAGTATGTAATGAATTTTCTGAAAG
>RJWJ010009717.1:0-49121 GCA_004363605.1 Indri indri | reverse complement strand
TAATGTCCTCCATTTGAAGGTAGACAAGACCTGTGACTTGTTTCTAACCAACAGACTATGGCAAAGATGATGATAATCACTCCTGTGATTATTTATATTAAATGACTCCATTATGCTTAAAGATTCATGCCAGAGATTCTCTTTTCTGACTGCTAAAGGATGCAACCATGATGAAGAATTCCACATGGCAGGGAGCTGTGGGCAGCCCTTAGATGTGAGGGTAGCCAACCAACAGCCAGCAAAAAACCAGAAGTCCTCAGTTCTGCACCCACAGGAAATTAATTCCAGCAACATCCTGAGAAAGCTTGGAACAAGATTCTCCCCAAGTCGAGCCAACCAAGTAACGTGCAAACCAGCCAACACCTTCACTGCAGTCTTAAGAGACCTAGAGAATAGGACGCAGCTAAACTGTGCCCATATTTTGACCCACAGACACTGTGACATCATAAGGATATTTTATCTGTTACACAGCTTAGAAAACTAACACAGCTGCCCAGGAAGGTCGGCTAACTCCAGAATTCAATCCATTGACAGGAAAGCAATCTTTATTCCTGCAAGAATAATTCACACTTTGTGAAAAGAGAAAAACATTCTACAGTTTTAGAAGGTTATTTCTTTCTCACCACACCCAAATTTCTTTAAAATTTTGGTAGAAGAGCATTTGTTTTCATGGTTGGCCCAAGGAATGGAGTATAATTAACTCAGAGACAGTGGGAGGAAGGAACAAATTACGTTTTGATGCATATACAAGGGGCTACTTCCAAATTATAACAAGTAATCTGAAAAAAGGAGATGGGTGTCAAGTATAACGAAAGAATAGAGGATTATACCCAAACCTAAAGCAAATTCCAAGAAGTGTCTTGGACCCCAAAGTTTTGAATCCTATTAGAGACACTTAGTTTTAAGTCAGGAGTGCTCCAGTGCACTATTTTTCATACCCTGCCTTACACAGAGTAAGAATTAAGGATTTAGGTTAGGAGTTGAGAAAACTTCCTGATGACCATCATGGAAAGATACTGAACTTTACCTGGTAAAACTATGAAACCTTGTCTGTTTCTAAGAAAAATGAGTAGGTAGTTGGAAACATTTCAAAATTGGGAATGCTTTGATATATTTAGAACTCTTTTAGCTATATAATTCTGGAATCTATGGGACAAGCTTCTATGTAAACATAAAGAACTATTTTTTTTATAGATTATCTAGTTTGTATTCATTTGATGTTTCTATTAATCTTCCCCCACTGCAAACTTCAATAGGTTTAAAAAATATTCTTTAAAAAAAAAAATAAATCTAGAGTTACTACACTAATATCAGACAAAATAGACTTTAAAACAAAAATGTTACTATGGATAAAAAGAGACATCTTATAATAATAAAAGTGTCAAAATATCAGGAAGATACGAAAGTTATAAACATATATGCTCCTAACAGTAGAGTTTCAAAATACGTAAAACAAAAATTGACAAAATTGAAAGGATAGTCAGTTCAGCAATATTTAGAAACTTCAATACTTCACTTTCAATAATATATAAAAACAACTACATATAAGATGAACAAGAAAATAGAATATTTTAACAACACTATAAACCAGCCAGAACTAACAGACATCTATAGAATATTCCACACAACAAGAGAAGCATACACATTCTTCTCAAGCGCACATTAAATATCCTGCACTGTAGATAATAAAAAAGCATTAATAATTGAAAACAATTAAAATTATACGTAATATGTTTCTTGGTCACGAAGACTAAAATTAGAAAGAATTTTTATAAACTCACAAATATGTGGAAATTATACAACATGCTCATAAATAACCAATTGATCAAAGAAATCAAAAAGAAATGAGGAAATACTTTGAGATGAATGAAAATGAAGTCACATCTCTCCCCATCATATTAAATTGAAAAAAACATGAAGTTACAGCATATAAAAACTTATGCAATGTAGCTGAAGCAATGCTTAGAGGGAAATTTATAGCCATAAGTACCTATATTAAAAATGAAGAAAGATCTCATATCGATAACCTAACCTTCTACCTTATGACACTGGAAAAAAGAGCAAACCAAACCCAAAGCAAGCAGAAGGAAGAAAACAAGAAAAGGTTAGAGTGGAAATTAATAAAATTAAGAATAGGCCAGGTGCGGTGGCTCACGCCTGTAATCCCAGCACTCTGGGAGGCCGAGGCTGGTGGATTGTTTGAGCTCAGGAGTTCGAGACCAGCCTGAGCAAGAGCGAGACCCCATCTCTACCAAAAAATAGAAAGAAATTAATTGGACAGCTAAGTATATATAGAAAAAATTAGCTGGGCGTAGTGGTGCATGCCTGTAGTCCCAGCTACTTGGGAGGCTGAGGCAAGGGGGTCGCTTGAGCCCAGGAGTTTGAGGTTGCTGTGAGCTAGGCTGACGCCACAGCACTCTAGCCCAGGCAACAGTGAGACTCTGTCTAAAAAAAAAAAAAAAAAAAAAGAATAGAAAAATAATAGGGAAAATCAATGAAACTAAAAGATAGTTCTTTCAAAAAATCAACAAATTTGGCAAACTTTTAGCTAAACTGACCAAGGGAAAAAACCCAATGCTTACATTACTACAATCAGGGATGAATGAGGGGACATTACTACCAACATTACAGAAATAAAAAGTATAGTAAGGGAATACTATGAATAACCGTATGCCAACAAGTTAAATAACTTAGATGAAATGGACAAATTCTTAGAAAGACACAAACTACAAAAACTGACTCAAGAAGAAATAGAAAATCTAAATAGATATTTATAAAAGAGATTGAATTAGTCATTTTAAACTTCACACAAAGAAGAGCCCTAAGCCCAGGTGGCTCCACTGGTGAATGCCATAAAACATTTAAAGAATTAATACCAATTCTTCACAAACTCTTCTAAAAAATAGAAGAAGACAGGACACTTCCCAACTTAGGTATTAATCTAATACCAAAACCCTACCAAGCCATTACAAGAAAAGAAAACTACTGACCAATATTGCTTATGAAAGGTGGAGAGAAGAACATTCTAGAGCACGTGCAAGGTCCCCAGAGGGAGGAAAAGGGTCCTTCCTACAACTAAAAGGCTGGTGTCTCTGGACCATGTGGAGCAGGAGGAAGCAGTAGGAGAATCAGGCAGGAGAGAAGATCAGAAAGGCCATGCTAGGAGTTTTATATTTTATCTTAAAAGTTCATATAAAACCACTGAGGCGTCTCAGAAGGGATGGATAGAGTGATAAGCCTTGCATCTTGTAAACAGCAGTTTGGAGGACCAGTGGGAGGGTGGGTAAGGCGGGCAGATGTGGGAGACCAAGGAGGAGACTATGGCAGCATTCCAGTGAGGGAGGTTCCAATTGAGGTGAAGACTAGTAGGGAGGTTAAAGAGATATTTCTGAGTTAAAATGGACAAGACATGGCGACGGATGGGTATGGAGTGGAGAGAGGAAAAGCAGTGTCAAGAACGCCACCCACATCTGGCTTGCATGGAGGATAAATGGTGGTGCCATTCGTAGAGAGAGGGCACCAAGGAGGAGGATATAGTTGGCAGGGGAGAGGCTTGAGTGCAAGCTGGGATAGATATCCAAGTGGAGGTGGCTATGTAGATCTGGGGCTCAGGGGTAAGGTCTGGTGTAAGATATAAACCCAGGAGTCATCTGTAAAGAGATGGAAATCAAAAGAATGGATGGAATTGCCCGGGAAAAAGTAGAGGGTGAGAAGAGTAAATGATCTAGGGCCAAGGCTGCTCTAACAAAATACCGTAGACTCAATGGCTTATAAACATCAAAAATTTATTTCACTCAGTTCTGGAGTCTGCGGAGTCCAGAATGAAGGTGCTGGTGAAGGCCTTCTTCCTGGTTCATAAAGGCACCTTCTTACTGTGTCCTCATGCGGTATAAGGTGCCAGGGAGCTCTCTGGGGCCTCATTTATAAGGGCACTAATCCCATTCATGAGGGCCCCACCTTCATGACCTAATCACCTCCCTAAGGCCCCATCTCCTGATACCAGCTCCTTGGGGACTAGAATTTCAGTATATGCATTTTGGAAGGACCCAAACATTCAGTTTGTAGCAGGTGGAATGGCCAGGAAGGATGGATGAAAACCAGACGAGGATGATTTTATGGAAGGCAAAGGAGTACAATGTTTTGAATGATAAAATTCCTGAGTCAAATGTCACTGAGAAGTCAAGTAAAACCAAGACTGAAAAATGCCCATTAGTTTTGATGACAGGGATGTCATTGGTAACCTTAGGGAGAGCGGTTTTGGAGTAGTAACAGGAAGAGCCAGGCTGCAACATGCTGATGGAGCGGCAAAGGTGAGGACAGGAATACACCCAGCGTAGACAGCTCCTTAGAGCAGCTGGCTGTGAGCAGAGGACATAGACAGGAAGGGAGCGACCAGGACACAGGGGTCAACATGTGTAGCTTTTTTTTTTTTAAGAGATAGACCTGAGCATGTTTAAAATGCTGATGTGAGGTATCCAAGTTGAGGGGAAACTATCAAATCCACAGGAGAGAAGAGAATGATGACTGCTGGGCACTTAACAAAGTGGGAGGACCCTAAAAAAACAAAGGCGGAGCTTTGGACCTGAGCCAGCAGGAGGGACAGCTGGTCCACCGTGACAGGAAGGAAGGAGAGGCAGGGGCAGGCGTAGGGAGGTAGGCAGGTGTGCTGTGCGGGCAGGGAGCAGAGTGAGACCCCACCCCTGGCCGGGTTCTTGGAATGGGGAGGTGACATCGGCAGGATCATAGGTGAGCATCTTTTAACCTGCAGAAGACTTAGAATTAAGTATAGAAGTATAGAAGGGAACCATACCCTTTCCATTAAGATATGTGTGCTTTGAAATAAGCTGTTTATGCACTTGTTATGTTTAAGAAAATGTGGCCTTTAGGAGTCACAGATTACATTTTCCATCCTAATGTAAAATGTTATGCTGAGTGATTGACTTGGACATCAGATTCTAAGTTGAAGTCTTACTGTATTAAATTAGTATTGGAACCTTTAAAAGAATTTTAGCTTTTCTGTACTTGTAAGTTTAATGAATTAGATTTATAATAGTTACCTAAATACTTGAGATTTGTTAGACAATTGAAGTACTTAAGAAGGAATTCAAATGTTTTAAGTCTATAAATGCAGTTTACAATGTTTAGAGCAATTTAATTAAGCACATTTGTAAATGAGACGAAACATTTCTCAAAGGTACCCTTAAAAGTGATTGTTAAAATTTGCTAGACTTATAAATAAATAATAAGATGTGTAAGCTGAATTTCGATGCTTATAGAAGAACTTGGGTATGTGTGAATTTGTAACTTTAATCAATTGAATGTTAATTTTGAGAACCAAAGAAATCTTTAATCAATAATTGCGGTGTCTAAGAGCTGCTCTTGAGGGCATAAAAGTAATTGTCTTTTATTATTTTTAAAATATGGTTATGATTTTTAAATCAACCAGTATAGAAAGAAAAAGCTGAAGCCCTGTGGCCTGTTCCCCGGAGGTAATCATCATGACAAGTTTCTTGTGTTTCCTCCCAGAAATTTTCCTTGTGTGCTCATACAATCTGCCTTCCACCTCATTTGTGCACAAAGTTTATTCTGCATCTAATATTCTATACTGCTTTTTTGCTTAACAATGTATCTTAGCAACCTGTCCATGTTTCTCATAAAAATAAAGACTAAAATCGCTTCCTCCACGCCTCACCTCTTTGGGGTGTAACCTCATCCCCCATCCACCCCCCAAAGCATGGACAAACTTTTCTCTGCATCCACGTCCTCTCTCTCCACCCAGTACACAAAAATTGCACTTCCTGAGTGTGCCAATGACCTCCATGTTACCAAACCCACTAGAGGTTTCTCAGTTCTCATTTCTCTAGATCTCTGGCTTTTGACACTTTGCTCTCTGTCTTGCTACACTCCCTCCCATGGGTTTTCCAAATTCTCCTGCCTTCTCTTGCTACTCTGCCAACTTCTCCTCTCATGTCCTCTCCTACCTAGACATCACACCTGCGCGTACCTGAAAACTCATCCTCAGTTGTCCTCTTGTCCTCCAGAGCATTTCCTGAAGAGGGTGCATCCCTCCAGGGCCTCCAGCCACCGCCTAAATGCAAATGACTCACACATTAGCCGATCTCCAGCCCGGAAGCCTCCTCCCAGCTCCAGAGAGATCTGGATAACTATTTCACAGCATCAGCTCTGGCATGGCTCAAGGACAGGCCCGCTACATAATTTGTTGAGCTCAGTACAAAATAAAAATGCAAGTTCCTGTGTTTAAAAATTATGAAGGATTTCAAGAGGGTGACAGAGGAGCAGGAGACCAGCTCTGCTCGAGGGCATCTCAAGGTCAACAAGTCAAATAACTGTACACCTCCACCCCCACCACCAAATCTGTCCTCTCTTTCCTGTCTCACCATCCAGTTATTCGACCCTGGAAATTAGGAGTCATCCCTGACACCCTCTCCTCCGCTGCCCTTTATCCGGTGGACCACCAAGGCCCATGCAGATTTCCATGCCCAGATGTTGCCCCATTCCACCCACTGCCGGTGGTCCCAGCTCCCGCCTAGCCCTAGCGGTCATCATTTCTTATCTGGCCTGTTGCAACAGCCTTTTCTCTGGTCCCCACGCTCCCTGCACTTCTCTCTACACCCGGTCAGTCCCCTCTAATTCTACAGTCTGCACCAGGGCCAGAGAGAACACCCTCCCCACCCCCCCATGCAAAATGTAAAACTAACTGTGACAATTCATCACCCACTTCATGCCCTACCCCACAATCCCTTGCTGAAAACCCCTCAGTGGTTCCCCATCGAAAGCCTCCCGCCCCCACCCCCATCACTTTTCTTTTGACTCCACTCACGTTATTTTCATCATCTAGAAGTTTTCATGTTTTTGTAATCGAGTTTGTCAACCGTTTTCTTTTGTGGCTTTTGAGATTGGTGTTCTTAGAATGATTTCCTCCTACTTCAATATTATAAAGACATTATCCATGTTTTCTTCCTCTCTTTTGTAGTCTCATTTCTTTTACACGTAAATGTTTGACCGGTCATGGCGGGACATGCGGTGTGAGGCTTCAGTGCTGTGTTCCGAGTGGCAAGTCGACTCTCCCGACAGCGTCCCCTGGCTGAGCTGCGTCTTCCTCTCCGCACTGCAAAGCCACCTGTACCTGGCGCTGAATTCCCATCCTTATCGGGGTCTATTTCTGGCCTTTCCATTCTGTTCCATTGATCTCTTTTTTCTTGAGTACACATTTTCTGATGACCTGACTCGATTGAAGGATAAAACCCAGACTCTGCAGAATGAATGTCCTTCTTAATCCTCCATAAATAACAATTCCTTCAAAACAGCTTTTTCCTTTCTTTTTTCCTAATAGGAGATAGGGATAACAGAGGTTCAAGACTGTATTTTCTGGTGAGGTCCAGAATGCCATTCTTCTGGGCTATCAAATGAGGTCAAAGTTATCAGCCCAGCAGCCGGTAGAATAGATAACCTTGTGTGGAAGCGCGAAGAGCCCATCAGAGATGCTATCGGATCCCTATAGAACTAGCTATGAGTCTCTGAATTCCCGGTGCTTATTCGTGCCTCTGGGCTTTCACTCCCTCCTGCCTCCCACCAAGCAGTCCAACTCCTCTCCAAACCTCAGCTGAGGGGACCCTTGCCCAGAGAGCCTCTCCCGAGGTCCTCCCTGTGGCCCTCTCCAGCCACTCTGGGCTTACCTCTGCCACGGCCCTTGACACAGGTGCAGCACCATGAACACCCCTGTCACAGAACGGTCCTAACCCCCTCTCCCTCTGACCACCGTGGGCTCCCCCAGGGCAGGACCTGTCTCTCAGTAGACTTGTGCCTTCTGCTTTGAAGCGACCCTCAGTCAGGCACTCTAGAATGTGTGCAGGGTGGGAGAGCTCATTTGTTTCTGTGCAAAAAATAATTGGTGCTTATAGTAGAGAATCAAAATAACAGAATTGCTCTAAATAACCCCCTCCCCAATTCCAATGCCTTGTCCAGAAGAAAGCACTGTTAGTTTGACAAGGATCTCGGTGAGTGTCTGCAGACAAGATGGCCAGGTTTCCCAAATGGATGACTGGCCACCCCATTCCTTCAGGGGCAAGATTAGTTTGCTCAGAGCCACCCCCCTTCACAGCTCGGCCGGTGGGGGGCAAGCTGCCACCATTAGTAGTGGCCCGGCTGGGGTTCGAAGTCTGTTCTGTTGGAAGCTGGACCGCGCACACAATGCAAGGCCAACGCAGGGAAGCAGAGGTCGGGCCCCGGGCTGGCTGCTCGGGCCTCCTCTGCCGCCTCCACCCCGAGGCCTCTCCCCATCCCTGCTCCCCGCTCCAGGCCCTCTCCTTCCCCAGAACCCACTCATTTATCACCTTTCGATGAGCTCCGCCAGGCAGGCCATGTCAGGAAATTCCTTGGTGTTCATTTTAATAAAACTTAATTATTACGACAGCCTCACAAGTCATAATGCATTTAGTGGCTCATTTTTCACATCTCCGTTAGAGGCCTCCTGGCAGACAGGTAGGAGCAGTGGAGGCCGGGGGCAGCGAGTGTCAGAGCCCTTTCTGGCCTCCGCAGGAGCTGGGTTTGGGGAAGCTCCCCGACTCTTTCTCTGCTAGCCCGCCCCTTCCTCTTCATTCTCTGAGGGTGGGATAGGAAGGGCACCAACCATGGAGTCAGGAGACCTGGGGTTCAGTCCCCGCTGCCGCAGACTGCCACTCAGATCTTGAGGAAGCGATGCACCCTCTCTGGGCCTCAGCTTTCTCATCTACAAAATGGGAATAGTTTCTGTCCAAACACAACAGAGTAGCATTGTGAGAGTCAGAAGAAAGGTCTTGGGAGGAGAGGCCTCCCCTCCAGGCTGTTGGGGCAACACTGCTGGTAGTTGCGCTCCATGGTGGACCTGCCCCCACCTGCCTGCGGGTCTGCTGAACTCAGTAAGGGATAGGGTGAATTTGCTTTGCATACCCCAGGCCCTATGCCAAGGGCTTTGTAGGCACTAGTTGGCTACATCTCCCAACCACCCTGATTGTTACTAGTATAAAGATAGGTAGTAGTGTCTTATCCCCATTGTACAGATGAGAAAACTGAGGCACAAGGAAGGAAAAGCAATGTGTCCAAAGTTACAGATGTGTGTGTCAATATTGGAGCCAAGATTTGGACTCTGGCCGACTCCAGGCTCTTACTGATAAGGTGGTCGCCCCAGGAGAAATCAGGGAGGGCCAAGGAATTTTCATAATCAGGACAAACTCACTGTCAAGTCGAGAAGAATACAAAGGTTGAGCTGAGCTGCCAGAGCCCCTGGCAACGTTGCCAACTTTCTGCCCTCGGCCTCACATCAGTGGGTGAGCCAGGAGCCTGGGTGGTGTTGGTACAACTGACACTGGGCTAGGATATGGCACGTTAATTTTGAAAATAATTAGAGTAGGTTGGGGCTCAGGATATACCACCCCAAAATATGACTGTAGGAGACCAGAATATGCCATGGCAAAATAAACTTCTTTGGCATATTTCAAGCTGGTTATTCTGAGAAACTGCAGACACAGGAGTAGCTCGGAGAAGCTGCCCTTTGGAAAGGAAATTTACATCTACAAAGGTAATCTACATTAGTAAAACTATCTGTATCAGGAAGAGGGCTGCTCAGAGACAACCTGTAGTTATCATACATTTCCTTCCTTCAGTCTCCCATAACTGTGTGACCTCCTACCCCCAGCCCTGAAGTCCCGAGCCCCTGTTCCTTTCTGTAGCTCAGGATGCTACATAAGCTTCAATCATCTGGCCTTTCTTTGAGTCTCAGGCTTTGTGGAATGCACACAATTAAGAATATTTTTTCTCCTGCCAATCTGTCTTGTGTCAATTTAATTTACAGCTCAGACAAAGAACCCAGAAGGGTGGGGGGAAGCCGTTGTTACCTCCCCTACAAGAGCACTGGTCCAGGAGCGAAGTCAGCTTCCGTTTATTGAGCATCTAGTAAGCACCAGGCCCCGTCCTGTATGCTTCACATACATTATATCTGATTCTCACAGACTCATCAGGGGTCACTGCTATTATCTTCATTTTGCTGATGAAGAAACAGAAGCTCAGAGAGTATAAGTGACTTGCCCAAGGCCACACCACCAGGAAACAGCAGGACTGAGAGTCCAATCCAGGTTTGATCCACCTCCAAGCCTTTTTAGCCTCACGGCTCTGCCTCCGTCTGTAGCATATTCATTTCTGTTCATGCATCCAGCTTCACGTCCACCTCCTGCTGGGGCCAGGCACTGGCCTCGGGGCTGCTGGAACACATCGCCATGAGTTTGCTCTCCTCTGACCGGAAGAGGAGGTCTGTGCTGCAAGGAGGCTCCTGCTGCAGACCAGCTGAGAGGTGTCTCCCACACAGCTGTCCAGAAACCAGCAGGCAGCTTTTCTTAGGTTTTTCTAAGTTAAGGGTTCTCACTGCCGGTAAGACAAGGAAACAGAGGAGATAAAAATAACAAAACAAAAGGAGAAAGTCACAAAGTTAAAAGAAGTCTCAAAATATCTTTCTGTTCTGGATAATTCTCCTAACCCAACTGCAGCGAGGGCCCCTTTTGGAGATTCTCATCTGCAGAGCTGCAAGGGCCCTGGAAGAACGCTGAGCCCACCTCCGTTTCCTCCTCTCCCTTCCCCGCCAGACCCGATTTTGTTCAGGAATCCACCCCCTGGGGAAGCTGACCCTAGTCCCAGATCAGGGCTAAATCCAGAATGATCCAATATCCCCCCTTGTCAGTGATAGGTTAAGGGGTGTCAAGTGGCCCATGCATGCTTTCTGGGATGAGGGGGATAAAATGATTATTAGGATAATTTTGAGTACACTGTTTCTACTTTGCAATTTCAAATTTTTATTTCTTTATTTATTATCTTATTTTTACTTTTTTTTTTGTTTTGTTTTTTAAGAGACAAGGTCTCATTCTGTCGCCCAGGTTGGAGTACAGTGGCACGACCATAGCTCACTGCAGCCTCAAACTCCTGGGTGATCTTCAAACGATTCTCCTGTCTCAGCCCTGGAGTAGTTGGGACTACAGGCATAAGCCACCATGCCTGGCTTGTTCCAGATTTTTTGATGCTCATATCTCTGATTAAGAACAATAACAGATGACAAAATTTCAGTGTCGAGCTGCCCTCTCAATTCCAGCAGGAACAAACAGATTCTGTTTCTCTACGCTTCGACTTAACTATCTTAGTGTCATACATTAGATGGTAGACTTCTGTTCCAATCTGGGTTTCTCCCTACCGCCCCCACTCTTCATGGCTAATTAGTTAAAGGCATACTGTTGGCAAACACAATATGAACAGAAAAAAATATTGCTTAGCTTTAAAAAACAGGCATGTTATAATTTGTCTTGAATTTTGACCTTTCAGTAATGGCTTATATCAAAGTTACGGTCTTGGGATAGCAACATGACTCACAAAAATCATTGCTAGCCTGAAATTTTGAATGTAAGGCAAATTTGGGCATATAAAAGAGCGTATTTCTGCTGACTTCTGCTTTGGGGATACAGTCTCAAGGAAAAGCATTGTTATCTCACAAGTTAACACATCACTCCCTACAACGTAGCAGAGTCTTAAATTCCTCATATTCAAGAAAAATTAAAATATTCTGACCACATCCTAGCAGTAGGGCTCAACATAAATTACAAAGCATAAAGACGGTTTTGAAATGTAAAATATTTTATTATGAGTGGTTTTCCCTACCACACAGAGAGTGAATCCTAATGTAAACTATAGACTTTGGCTGGTAACGATGTGCTAATTCAGGTTGACAGATTGCAACAAAGGTACCACTGCAGTGTGGAATGTTGATAGTGGGGGAGCTTGTGCCTGTGTGGGCACAGCGGGCATGTGGGAATTCGTTACAGTTTCTACTCAATTGTGCTGTGAGCCTAAAACTGCTCAAAAAAATAAGTAAGTAAGTAAATGGCCTTCTCTTGGGCCCAGAGATAAAGACACGTTCCATACCTTACCTGGACCTGGAAATTCACTCCGGGGCTTTATAACTATCAGAATGTAAATATTTCTTTTTAAAAGCCTAAGATATAACTGCCTCCTAACGGTCTATTTCATGGGTTGGCTCTTAGCTATTTATTTGATAGCATGGTTCAAAGTCATTAGTGGCTGTTTGGTCACTGCTCATCCACTGAAGGAACATTTTGAGTGCTGCCCTCTACAGTCCACTGGAGAGATAGCAACCAACACAGCCCTGTCCTCAGAGTTCTCATCTTCATAGATCTGTAAATTCCTATTTGCAATAGCGTATGACAAAAACTCCAGTAGGAAAGCATCCAGGGGAACAAGTCCACCTGTGGTAGGGAAGGTGTCAGGGAGGACTCCAGGGAGGAAGGGTTGTTGAGGTGCATCTTGGATCTTCGTGCCTCCCGGAAGGTTGAATCCGCGACACCTTCGTCCTTTAGTGCAGAAGGCACCTCAGGGAGGCTGCTCCAGATGGAGCCACAAGGCAGCGGTGGCCGGAAGATATTATAGAAGGCCAGGGCGGGGGTAGGGGGGTGCTGTCAGGTAACCATTTGGGGCTTTATCCAGATAGATTTTATCGCAGTTATGTTCATTTGATACCTTGTACTACAAGTTCCTTGTCAGTTATTACATAGTTATCACAACATTGGGTGGCTTGATGGTCAGAAAGGTATCACAGACATAGGCAAAGAATATGACTTCCTTTGCTGTGGCTCCTTTAGTGGACCGGGAGACTCAGCAACACTCATGACTGGAGGACGAGCTTCCCTGGCCTTCCAGTCCCATGAGGGTATCTGCTGTTAAGGGCAGTCCTGATGAGCGTGCAGATCCCTCAGACCTGTGGGACCCTCCCTCTGCCATTCTCACAAGGGTGCCTTACTTTGGCCGGCTACTCCGGATGGCTCCAGAGACTCCAAACTGAGCGCATGCCTGACGGTTTACTGCAAGACCGTGCAGCTCCAAGATCAATGTCCCATGGTCAGTTTCCCAAAGAACACCTCTTTACCAAGCCCAGTTTCCCACTGTAAGAACAATCGCCTGTGTGTCTAAATTTCTATATGGGAATTTTGGCATCGTGGGTTCATTTTTAAACAGGACACACTTGTAAGCTCTAAAGCAAAAAAGAAAAGGCTTCTTGCGAAGTATTAGCTCTCAAGATTACAGTTCCGTGGGATGTTCAAGGTACTTAGGGCAAATGAAAATGACACAGACAGCTGAACACTCCCTACAAATGGAACACCGATATAGAGCTAAAGTTTGGTGCGTGACTCTCAGTGTGGTTAATGAAAAGCAAAGGAAACAAAAGGTTAGCAGTATTTTCAGGGCATTTGCTCCCAAATGTTTCAATCCTATTTTCTTTGGACTTTGGAAAGTGGGATTGCAAGTAACCTATCAAGGAGGCATTAAAGCAGAGGAAGCCACAAATGCACGGTGTTGTCAGGCAGGAGAAAGCCGTCAGAGAGGACCCTCTCCTTTGGTTGCCAAGAGAACCGGGAGCTTGTTGCCTGGGGCCATTTTGAAGAAGCCACCAGCCAGAGACACTGAGCAGGCAGTGGCCTATTGTTCCCTATGTGATAAAATACTGCTTGTCTGAGTTGATAAAATAAAAATAATAAGAATATCAGGGTTCTGGGGGAAAAAAACAGTGAATTTCAGGTCTGGGTACCTTCTGCATAGGAAAACTCCATTTGATCAATTCCTCTGAGACATGAAAACATCTCCATTTCTAAGAGTCTCCATATTAAAATACAAGCATAACATGGCATACCCCAAGACAAAAATAATCAGTCCCTTTTGTTCTTAGTAACATTTCATACTTGGTTGTTTTGCCCATTTAGCGGCTCTTGAATTTCGGTTGCGATGCATTGAGAGAGCCTTTAATGACTGTGGGACATTTGTCACCAGGGGGAACACTCACTCCTGTTTGTGCTTTGTTTAATATTCAACTCCCCAGCCTTGGGAATCTATTATACAATATTCCTCTCAACAGTCAAACACTATTTTCATAATTGATATATCAAAACTTACTACAAATGGAACTGATTAAGATTTTCCAAACTTATAAACATTGGTTACAAAATTATTTAAGCACACTCTCCAATGCTTTTAATTAAAAATATGAGTTTAATATATCAGACTCCCTTAAACACTTCAAACACCTAAAAATTCAGCCAAAATGCACACAAAACATCACAATGATTAAAAAATATGTACTTATCATTACACTGGTTACAAAAGTGTCAAGATCATCAATATTTTTTTTATTATTTTTATAGTTATTTTCTCAGTGTTATTTTCTCATAGTTATTGTGATGGATTAGGATGTAAAATGATCTCATTTCTTCCAGGAATATAGATTTCTTCCAGAACCAAAAGAAAGACAATATTATCTCAGGCCAGCAGGTTTAGGAGTTTTGATTCTTGTTTGAGAGTGACAAAGGGTCTCCCCAAATTACTATACTTATGATTAAATGTGGCCTGATCAAGAATGTAAAATCCATGCCCTTCACATTGTCTTCTTTTCTGTGACCAAAGAGTTACCCTAAAGTGTGTTTCATCTCCTAGGAGAGCAGAGATTAAACTCTGCAGGTTGCTGTCCTTATGAAGACATTTGGCCAATTTTCCTACCACGTTATTGGTTCTTTCTTGATGTGTTGTCATGCATGACTGCTAATTTCTACTCTTCTCGAAGACTATTAGATGTATTCAAAATCCACTCTTTCCTTCTTATAATGATAGAGGAAATTACCTATCTATGCTTAATAAACCAACATATATTTAATAGAAGAAATAATATCACCCAAATATAATACAAGCCTGCTATTAAAAATAATATAAAATGAAACCCTATCATGTTCATCGTTTATATCAACTTTTCTCTTTGGAGCTTCATTAGGAACTTATGGCCCTTCACAGATTCCGTGTGTTCAAATTGATTATAGTTATCAATCTTATCTGATATTCAAATTATCAGAGCTTGGCCAGAGGAAGCCTCTTTAAACCAGCTTCTTGGTCCTTTCAGAACTGCCCTGTGATATTTTAGAAAGGATGCTTGCTTTCTGGTCACAAAAGAAACTTCCAGGCCCAATCTGATTTTACCCTACCTACGACTATCCCTAGAGAGAGCCCCTGTTTCTTTCAGTGGAGAAAAGTGTTAGGAGGCACAGAGAATTGGTGGTGGACATCGGTGCTGTTGCTGCTGCTGCTGCTGCTACTGCAACCACTTTTAGTGATGGAGGTGGGAAAATATTTAAGTCGAGGGGTTCACATTCATGTTCCCAATTTAACTGTAACATTGCTTAATTGTGTTGTTCTAATGTAAAAATTTCAAATGCATTTTTTCAATGACGTACTCACTTAACATTTTAACCCCTCATCCAAGCTGCAAATTATACCTCCTTTTTCTTTTGTTTCATATTTATGAAATACTTGGTATTTCTCATTAATCTACAATCAGTTGATTGAAGAGTGTAGAAGTGAGGTCAGGTCCACCTTAGTGAAGAGCCTACATCTAACCACCTCTAAAGAGGCTTATTTATTTGGGATCTATTACCATGGCAGAAAGAGGTTAAGAATAACACCACCCACCTTCTATAATGATAGAGATTTATAGTTTATTTTGTAGTAACAAGAAGGACCTAATCTATGGTGGTTTTTTCCTGAGTGGTCCACACCATCGGATCAGAACTCAAATGGCCACTTCTTGCTTCCGAGTCCTTATTTCTAAGTCTTATTCTTTGTCTATGTACATAGTAAAGTGAATTCTTTGCATTCCTGTCCTGTATCAACTGCTAAAGCACTTTGCTTCCCTGCAACATAACAGGATGCTTTGCAGTCTCTACCTTATACCAAGCCGGCTGTGTTAGCACTTCCTCTAGTGGTGATGTATTGGGCCAATGGAGAATGGAAATATTTCTACTTTTAAACCAGCTGTTAACAAGAAAAGACACTTTCTGCTTGGAATCCACTTTGACAAAAGATTCACCATTTAGGCAGCACAAAACCCTTTCACTAATCTCCCCCAAAATTGCTCCACTTCCCATCAAGTTGATGTGTTTCCCTCAGGGCTCAAAGGAGGGTGGAATTTTAGCCAGTGATTAGTCAATATTTATTAGTAAGAATAACAACAATACAATTACAACAATGGCCAATTTTTTAATCCTTAGTGTGTTCTAGGTACAGTATGAGGCTTCTTACAGTTATTATACCATAAATCCTCCCAACAGCCCCATGCGATTGGCACAATTATTTGTTTTATTTTACCTTTGAGGAAACTGAGGACCAAGTAGCTGAAGTAATTTATCAAGGACTCACAGAGGATTAGTGGCAGAGACCGGAACCAAATAAATAGGAAGTTAGTGTTTTGAGAAACTTTCCCCCCAAGAGCCAGAGCCCCCAGATGTTCCTATGTAGCGTGTCTTCCCTGGGGCTTGGCCACTGGTATTTTAGTCTCCAGAGTCCAGATTTTATCTAGAATGCTGTGGCAGTCAAGCCATGTCCAAGGCCAAGCCTATCAGAGAGAGAGAGAGGTTTTTATTAGCTCCAAAATTATAACTTCCGAAGCCTTTTTCCACCAGTTCTGCCGTCCACTGACACAGCTCTGGCAACATTTACAGTCTCATACTTGGGATACTCACCAGAAGAAGCATTTTGCTACGACTGTCCTGTACCCTTTGTCCTGAGAGGTTCGTCTGGTCTTGTAGTATTCCAAAGACGGCATGACTAGATTCCATGTGTCCCCTGGCAAACTTAAGCCTAAATGCTTTCTTTTTATTATTTATTTATTTTTATTTTTGACGTAGCCCAAGTCATAGAAGGTATCTAAATTCTGAATTTAACACACCCGATGGGAAAAATGGCCTTTCGTCTCTTTTGTCTCCTCTAGCCTTGTTTCTAAGGACAAATGGGGTCAGAAGAGCTGGTCAGTGTGGGCCGTGCAGGCTGCTGGGGTGGGTGTCCCTTTGGGGTGCACTTACTCTGTCTCTTACCCAGGCCAGCAAATCACAGTTAACTGCAGGGCAGGGGGAACCCAGGTTCAGTGGGAACAACCTAGGGTGACCCAAGGCTAGAGACCTTTGGACTGCAAGGACGTAAGCCAAAATTCCCTCCCCAGGAGGAAATGCAATCCTTGGGCCCACCCCTGGGCTATTGCACAGATCTGCACACAGCCGGCTTCCGAACGCAATACCGTGGACGGAGCCAGCCTCTCCCCTTTGAGACCACCTCTCCCGTCTGCTGCAGTCCCTCTGGCTTCTCTTTCTCTAGAGACATCTAGCTTGCTGTGTTGAGTTAACACGCGTGAGGAGAGTACGAATCACGGCATAACGTGGGCAAGTGCCTGTCAGTGAGGATCCGTGCGGGGCTGCGATGTTCCCGGCTGACGGATGGCTGGATGATTGTGAGATCAGTCAGACTCGGCCTAATTAAATCCCTGCTCCTCCTCTTCCTAGCTGCAGCCCTCACTCGGTCACTGCATGTCTCTGAGCTTCCCCCTCCTTATTACAAAAGGGTTGTAAAAAAATATCCCCATGGGATAAAAATTCAGCATCGCTAGATTCCCAGATGGGCACAGGTGTCATTCATTCATCCACTCTGCAGCTGGTTCTCGACGGTGCCGTGGTGCTGACCGCGCCCCACGGGCCAAGCCCATCGCCATCCTCAGGGAGCTCTCAGTCCGCTGGCACGAGAGATAATGAGAACACTTCACAGCGAATGTGACATTATGACTGGGGAACGCCACAAAGGAGAGGTGGCAGGAACAGGGGCTGAGCTGTGACCGGAGGGGGAGTCACAGCCTGTCACTTTGCTGCCATGAGAAACAGGAAGTTCTTGGACCAGTTCTCTGGCCCCTCGCTGAGACCGAGCCTAAAAGAGGGCGTCGGGGAGCGAGCATTCACGTCAAGCCATCCACCGCGTGTGGGTGGGACCCTGCCATCGCTCCCGCCCTGGTCGGCTGGATCAGCCCGGACCTCGACGGGATGACAAACGGCTCATCTGAGTCTCTCGACCGCACGCTCACCCCCTCGAGGCCCGTCCCATAGTCCTGTGGCCTTTTGGAGGTGAACTCATGACAAGCGTTCTGCCGGATCGCAGGGGTTGTGGCAGCGGGATGAGTCACCTCACAAATATAGTGCGCTTGCCGGGGGCGGCGGGGGCGGCAGCACTTGTGGAATTCTCTCTGCTGTGATAGACAGAGCGCCGGAGACTGAAAACAAGCTAGGCATGCGTGGGGCCCAGGCTGGCGACTCCCAGCCAGCAGGGCCTCTGTCACATGTTGGAGGAGGCCGGCCAGGGCCTGGAGCTGGCCTGGGTCTCCCTCTCTTCCCTTCCTCCCCCGTTTGTCTCTCCTTCCTCCCATCGCCCTGTTCTGTTGCTGTCTTCCCGTTTCTGTCTTCTTCCTCTTGCCATTCTCTTGCTCCTCTCCTCTCAGTGTTTCTTTCTCTCTGCCCCCTCCGCCTCCCCTTCTCCTCCTTTCCCAGGTCTGTCCAGGTGGGCCACTCTCTCTGCCCGCTGCCTCTCTCCCTCCTCTGTCTCCCACACCCTCTCTGCATCCTGTTCCCCCTCCTTCCTCCCCCTCTCTGGCTCACTTTCCTGCTTCCCAATGTCTTCTTCCGTTTACCACCCGCCCCGCTTTTGCAGCCGTGGGGCTCAGAGCTGGGTCTTCCGTGACTGCGTGATTCCCGGCCTGGCCAGGGCCTCTGGCCTGGACTGCAAGGGACTCCCACCTGCCCTCCAGCTGGGGCCTCTGCTCCTTCCCTCCCCGCACCTCATCTCCATCCCAAACTCAAGCCACAGGGCCCAGCTCCAGCCCAGGGCATGGACGGGGAGGGTGGCAGGTGGCCCAGAGCTGAGCCTTGGGTCAACAGCACCCCCAGGCCCACACACAGACACAGCCCCTCCCTGCAGGGTCACAGGGATTTGCCAGGACTATTCTGGGACCCACCTCCAGGAATCTGCAAAGAGCTGGGGCAGCTCTGAGCCTCCACAGGCCCCGCCCTCCGCCTCTCAGGGGCTGAGTCTCTGTTCCTTTCCCAGACGGGCTGGGGAGGGGGGCTGTTGGCATGAGGCCTCACAGGAAGGCCAAAGGCCTCTGGGCTGCCTCTGGGCTGCACCTGACAGAGAGAAGAAAGCAGGGAGCCCAAGGAGAGAGCAACTCCACCCAGCTGGAGGACCCACAGCCTTGGCCCCAGCCCCAGCTCCCAGCTGGGCTCAATTTAATTGAAAGAGGACAGGAAAATGTTGCTGGCTCCCTTCTTCTAGACTCGGCATCATCAAGTCTAGGAGACCTTCCCTGGAGGGAAGGATGAACCTCTGGAATATGTCAGACCCCGGGCCAGATACCTTTCCACTTGTTTTCTCATTTAATCCTCTTAAGAAGCCCAGAAGTGGGTACATTGGCCTATGCAAAACAGATGAGGATGTTGCATTTCAGAGAGGTTAAGTGAGTTCACCAAGGTGACACAGCTAGAAACAGCAGGGCCCTGCCCAGCTCCAGTCCTCCCTCTTACATAGCTCTGTGCCCTGGCAACAGGTGGTCTGTGGTCCTGACACAGCCGGAGGTGGGGGCGGTGTCATTGCTGCAGCAAAGGCCCGTCACTCAGCTCAGCGGACACCAGGCTCCGGCCAGTGCCATTCGTTAGCTGGTCAGGGACTCCAGTGTCGCCAGTGCCACGTACTCCTACCGAGTGGCCTGCCAGCATTTGCTCCCCATTTTGCCAGCAGCAGCAGACACCACCCACTGGCAGGGATTTCAGACAAGGGGTTCTGCCTCGTGCTCCCAGGTCATGGGTTGGGCATGTGGACTCAACTGTGGCCCGTCTCATTCTCTTTCCTGAGACTGTGATTTTGAGCAGAGTAACCAAGAACAAAAAGTTGTGGCAATTGATTTATCCTCAAGAAGCCCAAGTCATGAGTTCCTGCTGCCAACATTTCTGGGATTTCCCTGGTTCCTGGCAGCTTCTAGATTTGGCTGTGAAGCGTTTTCTGAGTGTGTGAGCCCCCATACCCTTCTCACAATTTCTTCCTTTTGCCGAAGTTGGCCAGAGTCAGTTTCTGTTGCTTGCAATCAAAAATAACCCTGGCTAAGAGAGCACTGTTTTGCAGGCAACAGAGAGCACTGGCATGATAGCCATGGCCTGGCCCCTGCCTGCCCAGCCGGCTTCCTCTCCTCTCCCGCCCGGGTCTGCCACCAGGAGCTGTCTGGCTACACCCTGAGTACACCACATCGGTTCATGCCTGTGCTCTTGTTTTTTAAGATCTTACCATACTTTCTTTAATCCTTTACTAATGAACATTTCTAAGTTGAGATATAATTCATGTGTTAGTCACAGTTCTCCAGAGAAACAGAGCTAACAGGATATATAGATAGAGAGACACACAAACACAGAGACGGGGGGTGGTGGGGGTGGGGGGAGAGAGATCGAGGGAGAGATTTATCTTAAGGAATCGACGATCATGACTGTCGGGGCTGCAGATCCAAAATCTGTGGGGCAGGCTGGCAAGCGGGAGACCCAGGGAAAAGCTGATCTTGCAGTCCCGTCCCAAGGCAGTCTGGAGGCAGAACTGCCTCTTCCTCGGGGGACCTCAGTATTTTTCTCTGAAGGCCTTCAACTGACTCAGTGACGTTCACTCGTGTTATGGAGGGCAATCTGCGTTTCTCAAAGACTTCTGCTGCAAAGGTTAGCTCATCAAAAAAATTACCTTCACAGCAGCACCTGGATTGATATTTGACCAAACAACCGGGTAATATGGCCCAGCCACGTTGACACACGAAATTAACCATCATAATTCACACGCCATAAAATAAAATTGACTTTTCTAAAATGTACAATTACATGTGTTGTAGCATGTTCACAGAGTTGTGCAACCATCACCACTGTCTAATCACAGAACATTTTTGTGCCCCAGAAAGAAACCCTGAGGCTTCAGCAGCCTCTCCCCACTCCTCCCTCCCTCAGCTCCTGAGTTCCTGGCAACCACTGAACACACTGGCGTGTATGTTGTATGTGCTGGTTCACCATCCTCTTCCTCTCCCTTTGCCTGCCTGGTAAACTCCTACTCATTCCTCGAGAGCCAGCCCTTCTGAAATATCTTCCTTGATCCCCACCTCCCTGAGACACGCCATCCTACCCCAAAATGAGTTAATCACTTTGTCTTCTGCGACCACCAATACAAGCTTCCTTGCTTCCCGGCATGGCCCTTAGCAAGAGATTATAATTGCCCATTAACTCGCTTCTCTTTATCACCTGACCCCCTGGTTTTTAGACTGTGGCCAGGGATTTCATTTGCAGGTGTATGTGTTTCTGGGGAGAGAGAGCTCACAGATTTCATCAGATCTGCAAAAGGACCCCAGAAGGGCCAAGAGCCATGACATTAGGCAGAGCTTCTCGAAGGGCAGAGACAGGCTTTAGTGGTTCCCCTGTGTTCTCGTGCCTGGTGCAGACTAGGAAGTTTGCTGAATGATGGGCAATGAATGAGTAACGTTTGGGAGAAGTTTCCTTCCTTCAAGCATTTTCCATCATCACTCTCTGTGAAGCAGTTAAAAAGCAAAACAAAATAACATATGGTTAAGCATCGGAGGAGGAGGACAGACATGCGAGTACATATTCATTCACCCATCCATCCACTCATTCATTCCTCCATCCATTCATTCCCTCCCTCATCCATTCACTGTTTAGTTTACACACCTACGAGGTAGCAAGCCCAGCGCCAAGTGCTCAGAGCTCCGAGAGGCCAGCGGTCACTGTGAGTGTCACTGTACTGGGAGGCCATGTGGAGCGTCAGGGAAGGCACTGTGGGGGAGGTGCAACGTGACAGGAGCGACGCCAGGAGTGAGGGATGGGATTCAGCCGGGTGGAAAAGAGACCTGGGAAGGGCCCTTGACTGTGCGCATGGTGGGGGGACATCAATGCGAGCAGATGCCAGGCTGACCAAGGACCTGGAAGGGGGAGAAAATTCACACGCCCACAGTGCCTGAAGCCCAGAGAGGACTTTTTAAGCTTCCAGGGGGCGATGGTGCAGAGAAGCTGAGCCAGGCCTGTCTGCAATGAGGTGTGGGGTGTAATTACCGAGCCAGAACCCAGAGCCGAGCCAAGTGAGAGAAAGTACTGACCCCGAGCCTAGCTGGGCCCTGAGCAGAAGGAAGATTTCATTAGTGGCGGAGAGGAAGGATGTGCCTGCTTCCCCGGAGGCTGGAGGGCAGGAGGCCGGCCAGGCGGGGAGGCTGACCCAGTGGCCCCGTAGTGGTGACTGAGCAGCCTGGGAGGCTGCAGACGCAGAAGGAAGGGGTAGGGGATGATGACGCCATCCGTTACCTTGGCACTCACCCGGAAAGATGGAGGAGCGCTGCCAGGAACAGACAGAAATTTCCCTTGAGAAAGAAAAAGCCGTCCTACAGGCGATCAAGATTGTATGTTGTCAGCAGAGAAGGAATGAGACTGTCTGGTGGCTGCCGGGGGCGAGGGCCTGGCGCAGGTGGCCCCAGGGCAGGGGCTGCCCCCCACCCCCAACTCTCCCGCAGTGCCCCGGGAGGGCACCTTCCCCCCCAGCTGCCCCTGGCCTCTCTCTCCCTCTCTCCATCTTGCTCGAGGCCCTTCTGCTGATCCCCCTCCCCCCCAAATACACACCCACCCCTGCAGGCAGTCCCAAGCAGACCGCTCTAAATAAAAACTGTGACATTATTTGCGGCAGGGTTTCTGGACCCAGAACTGTGCTTGGCTTTGGAGTTGAAAGGTGACAGTCACTCTCATTCCTCTCCCATGAGCCGTTTGAGAAATAGATGGAGACTCAGAAGGGAGGAAGGTACCCACGTATCACTGCTGGCTAGACTGGAGAAGGGGCCTGAACCCACAACCTGTGCCAGGCTTCCAGCCTCACGGGGTGAGCTTAGCCACTGGGTAACCCAGCAAAGCTTGAAGAGCTGGGGTCTCCTGCACATCCCCCTCACCCCACGGCCACACGGGTGGCCCTGGGATGTCCACCACGTGCAGGGGCCATGAGCTAGGAGCTACAAGACGGAGATCAGCTATGGGGTTTGAGGGCCATTCACCGGTCTCGCAACAAGATCCTCTCCTCCCCTTCCACTGAAATGAGAGCGAGAGGGGTACGGAGGGGCAACTGTTTCTCTCCAGTGCTGGCAAGCTGGGGGTGGATATGTTTTTTCCTTACACTTGCTGCTTCACAAATATTTCCAAATCAATTCCTCACGGTGACTGGTTGAGACAAGTGATAGGCCATTTCACCCATGAAGATAGGCAATTTGAGACTTGTTAGAACCATCTAAATTGAGATAGCCAGTAAGCCATGAGAAGCGCTGTGTGTCCTTGGTTGAGTAGCTTAGCCTCTCTGTTCATGCTGCAAAGTAAAAGCATTCAAAATCATATGTATTCATGGTGAACTTACTTTGTTCAAAGGCCTCTAGGGCATCCAAAGTTGGATAGGCCATGTCCTTGCCCACCGGATGGCTCTCAGACTCTCCCGTGCTCCTGCTTAAAATTCTGCCATGGTGACGAGGGGTTGGGGCTGGGGTCGTTATAAAGGGGAAGTTTGAGGGAGATCCTTTGTGGTGATGAAACGGTTTGGTGTGTTGACCGTGGTGGTGGTTACACAAGTCTACACACGTGATAAACTGGCATAGAGCTACACACACATCCCCAACAGAGTGCGGGTAACACTGGTAGAATCTGTGCAGGTGTGGGCTGTGCCAAGTCACTTCCTGATTTCGATATTGTACCATAGTTATGGAGGACACTCGCACTGGGGGAAACTGGATGAAGGGTACTGTGGGGGCTCTCAATATTGGTATTGGAATTTTCGGTGAGTCTAAGATCTTTTCAAAATAAAAAGTTTAAAAAAAAATCCTCGCATGGCTTCTCCATAAACCCAAACTCTGCGCCAAGGCCCGCGGCCCTGCACAGGCCTCCTCCGGACCCCTGCCCTCCCCCTGGCTCTGGCCAGCCCGCCCCTCCTCGCTGCGCCTGCGCACGCCTTGGGCCTCCCTGTTTCTTGTACCTCAAGTCTTCTCACCCCAAGCCCTAAACGTGAGTAACTCCTATCGCTCCGGTATCAGAATAAGTCTCCCCTTCCCAGCAGGGCCTTCCTTCTCAGGCCGACCCCTTCAGCAACATCACCGCGGCCCTTCCCTTGTCATTTGAGAGCTAGTGTCATCATCTGTCCCAGCCGAAGATCGGGTGCAGAGTGCCGTAGGCATCAGACATGATCTGATTGGTTTGTTTGCTTGTTCGTCTATGGCTGTCTGTCCTTACCTCCCCACCCGATGAGAAGGGAGCAGGGAAAATGTCCGTCTTCGTCACCGGTGTATCCTGATAGCTTCAATGGGGACAGACACACATAGGCCTGAATATTTATTAATGGCAGATGAATGAATGAATGCATGCATCACACGAGATAGCATCCTCGCAGAGGTAAAAAGAAAGTTACCTGGTGCAGAGTCCTCCCCAGGACTCACACTGTTGTTTAAAGTATATACCTACTTCCCCCATTTACTGAGGGCCTCAGGCTACCCTCCTGGTCTGCATCTCACACCCTCTGATGGGATTCAAGCCTCCAGAGCTCTGACTTCCTCCTAATCACTCATTTAGCAAATCTGGCTAGCAGCGTCCAGTCATTTATACTTTAGTCTGAATCCCAGATCAGTGCCAACTTCCTCCAGATATTTGCAGTTTAAAGGTAATTTGATATGACTTTATCTTGAGGGAATTTCAGCAAAGGGGAGGGAGGTGCACTGTGGGACCGAAGCATCTTCCTGTGCCCATAATTTTATGCCTCAGAGGAAGCCGAGAGTCAATGTGGGTCTGGTTCTGGCGTGGGGGTGGGGTGGACATGATAGTCAAGGCAAACTCACAGCACTTTGAAATACACCAGAACCTTTCCAGAGCCCTGAGTTGCCGCCCGGCCCTGACGTCATCTCCCGGCGCTTCCCTGAGCAGCCCTCTTTCCCTCCCTGGGCCACCTGGGACGTGAGGGCCCAGCTATGTGGCATGCAAAGTCCCTCTGTTATGGCAGAGATGACCGGGAATAGACGGACACGCACACAGAAATATTGGCAAAACAGGTTTATACGCTGGTGGGCTCAGAGGGGGGATTTTTCCTCCCAAATTCTGAGCACCAGACAAAGAGCATTGCAGTCTTTTATACACTCTGCTTAAGGAGGAGGGGCACGGTCACAACAGGGTTAACTTTAGTGAGGCAGCGTCCTAAGCTGCTTTACAGCCTGGTACACTAATTGCTACAGGTGATTTGTGAGGGCAGAGGTCGCAGGGGAGGAGGGGGCCCAGGGAAGGATCCTAATGGAGAAGCCCAGTAGTGGAATTTCTAAGAATTCCACTTTAGTGGAATTTTCCAATCTTCCACTTCACCTCTACCTCTGAATAGTGTAACTCTAGGAGAGACTTTGTTTTCTGGGGAGAGTCTCTCTAAGTTTTCGAGATGATGTTGAAAGGCTCGTTTTTCCTCCTCACACCAACCAATTCTGCAATTCTCTGACAGCAATCCAGGTATCAAACAATTCAATTCGGTTCTGACACTAACAGTCCGGAATTAGCACAGACCCCACAGGGTAAAGGCTCAGCTCCACAAAACAGCCCCACGTGAGACACCAGCCGCAAGCCCCAGACCACCTGAACTTCTAACAGACCAGTTGTAAATAAGAAATGCCACGACCCCTTCCTCGGGCTCAATAATTTGCTAGCACGGATTACACTTCACTTGTGTTCACTGGGTTATTTAACAGGATACAACCCAGGAACTGCCAAATGGAATAAATGATGGGGTGGGGTACGCGGCGGGGGAAGAGGGCACCGATGTCCCACACCCTCTCCGGGCACGCCATTCTCCCAGCACTGTGATGTGTTCACCAACCGGCGAGTTCTCCAAATCCTGTTGTTTAGGGGTTTTTATGAAGGTTTCATTACATAGGTGTGATTCATTAAATCACTGGCCGCTGGGGATTAATTCAATCTCCAGCCCCTCTCTTCTCTCCAGAGGCTACAAGTCCCAGCTTTTAACCAAGGCTTGGTCTTTTCGGTGACCAGATCCATCCTGAAGTTATCAAGGACCCACCCAGACCCATCTCATGAGAACAAAAGATGCTCCTAGACCCTTATCACTCAGGAAATCCCAAGGGTTCTAGGAGCTCTGTGCCAGAAACTACGGACAAAGACCAAATAGTTTTCTGTGACAGCACAGATGTGTACGGTCAGATTCAGAGCCTGGGGTGCGGGTCAAATCCTTTAGCCTTCCCCCAACCCTGCCCGTCAGTTCAGTTTCTGCTGTAGAAAGTTTCTATACCCTCTGTATCTGTATCCCCCACCAACTGTGAGCACCCTCCCCCTCCTACCCAGATGCTTAGCTTGGGACACTCAGGGCTTTGTGAGGCTCTAGTAGCTTGCACAAAGGGTTCTTAGGCAAGGCTTTCCATTCCCTCCTTCCTGGAGTATTAACAACAAATGCTCCTCAATTTACTAGACATTGGCGAGATGTCAGGAGGCAGTCCCTAGCTCTGGGCATGGTAAAATGCTGGAAAGGGTTGCAGACAGAAGCTAGGAAGCTTCCAATCTTGGAGGTCTTTAGAAAAGTCCAGTTGCTTCTGGGTGACGCAGTCACTCATTTCCATCATGTATCACAGGTTTCTGGACCTGTTTTCTCCCAAGTCCTCCCAGCAGCAGGTTTGAGAATCCACAGGTGGGTTAGTGACGCACCGTTGCTCAGCCCATGGGCATTTCTATGAGAGTGGAACCGGCGGTGGCTCCTTTGGAGGTGGGGAAAGAGGCGGGCCTGGAAGGAAATCATGTGTTAAGGGTGGTGTTTGGCTGGCACATTCCTATTCATCTTTCAGGACCCAGCTCCGGCACCTCCTCTTTTGAAAAGCCTTGCCTGTTCCCCCGTCTCCCCACTCTTCCTTCCCCAGGTTGAATCAGATGTCTCTTCTCTGAGCTGGTGTGGCCTCCGCTTGGTTGACATTGGCCTATTCCCCTGTCTTCAAACAGTGTGTGCTCCACTCTGTCCCCACAGGACTGTGAGCTTCCTGAGGGCCAGAACCACGCCCACCTCACCTCTCCCCGAATCCCTAGACAAGGGGGGACATAGCAGGGGCTCAGTGCATGCGGCTGGAGTGTCGGGGGGATTGACCAGGAGCCCACACATCACAGACAGCAGATAGTGCAGGGACCACAATGTGGAAACCAGGTGAGGAGCCCGGTCTCGGGTCTGCAGCCTTCCTCGGCCTCTCTCACGCAGCGCGCTGGATTCCCAGCAAACTGCACCAACTCCTCGCAGCACACCAGGCTCTGTGCTCATCTGCACAGCATCCTCTTGCAGAGCAGCCCTGAGCTGCAGGCATGAATACTAATGCACCACGCAAATGCCAGCCAGGAGCAAGGGAGCCCTGGACTGTCAATTAGCTGCCCCCGTGCCAGCTAGAGTGCCCAACCCCCTCACTCGCTGAGGGCCAGCCCAGCGCAAGAAGGGACAAGAGAGACAGAAATCAGCTCGAAGGGCCACTGTCGTCAAGGCAGTGTCTTGTGGCAGCCCAGGAAAGGATCTGCGTAGACCGAGTGGAGAAGAGGGCTGGCCAGGCCTCCCAGGAAGGGCCCTCACCCCTTGCCGGCACTCTTGGGAAGAAGAGCGATGTTCTCAGGGGCCCATGCCATAATTGCTGCACGAGTGTCACGGCTCCCGGAGCTGCTGCACCATCCTGCCCTCTCCACCTGGCCATCTGTGTGCCAGGACATGTACATGGGTCCCGTGGTGTCCTCTAAACCAAGACCGAGGCTCTTCGCAGCCACTCTTCCCTGACTCAGGGAAGCCATCCTGGGAGGGAGGACGAGAGGAGGGCTCCCCATCACCC
The DNA here is from genome assembly GCA_004363605.1 of Indri indri. Classification (NCBI taxonomy): domain Eukaryota; kingdom Metazoa; phylum Chordata; class Mammalia; order Primates; family Indriidae; genus Indri; species Indri indri. Next base: position 21,286 of record RJWJ010009717.1, on the reverse strand, counting down.
ACCTCCTCTTCCTGACCCTGCTGTTTCCGCCCAGTTCTTTCTCTTCCCTTCCCCTCTCCCCTCTGCTGTCCTTCCTTACTGGATAACAGCACGGACTTTGAAGGCAGGCAGACCGGGTTCAAACCCAGGCTCTACTGATCACTCCCCCTTTATGGCCTTCAGCAAATTACATTACCTCTCTGAACCTCAGTCTAACAATCTATAAAATGGGGAAAGGGAAGTAACTGCCTTAGTGGCATTGTGAGGATCATTTTATAAATAACTAAGAATTTTAGGCAACTTACTTCGGTGTGTAAGAAATGTTACTTTGCTTGTATCTTACATTGCTGAGCTTAATTTTTATTCCAAATTCCCATTGCTCTCAGTGGCAGAGAACTCTCAGTCAGTTCAGGACGCCCTTCCCCAGCGTTGCCCAAACATCTGTAGGGGCTTATGGAGCATCAAGGTATGAGGTGGGCTCCACCTTGGGCGCGCAGCCTTATCACCCCTCCAGGCGAGGAGCCCCAAAGGTCCCAGTTTCAGTGCATTCTGCAGTCAGGGTACCACTCAGGTCATGTCTGGGGTCCCCCAGCCTGGACCCAATATTCGCTGGCTCTCTGGGGGCTTCCTGGGCCACATCCCTCTTGGGTGCAGGGGAAAAGTCTCCTCCTTCCCAGACTTGCCCAGGAGAGGCAGGTCAGTACCCCTGCCTAGAAAATACACACAGCCCAGTGGCCGCACAGTGCTCCTGCCACACAGAGGGTGGCGTGGCTTGGAGGGGGACTCTGGGCCGTGTCCATTCCCCCAGGCTTGACTTGGGAAAGGGTAGGATCTGCTCTCAGCTTTCACATTCTACCAAAGTCTGGGGTTCCAGTGCCGAGCAGATCAGCAACCGCCAGAGTCCCCTGACCTGGAGGTCAAGGACAAGCCCCTGCCCTCCAACAGGTCACATATTCTTCCAGGCCTTTCCTCTCACACCAGACCTTACTAAGTCGAAATCCAAGACGGTGACCCCATTGCTTCTGTGTCATCTGTGCTCCAGGCAGTGAATGCCACAGGTCTCGAATGCGGTTACAGGAAACAACAGAAGAAATGTCCATTAATATCTCAGTTTTTCATTTCCTCATTTCTGCAGGCCCTGTCCCAGAGCCAGCTCTCTCAGCAAGATGGCAACCGAGACTTCTTTATCCCCCTCCCTTCCTCGCTCCTTCCTCCTTCCCTCCTCCCGGGTTTCTTCCCTCCTCAGGCTCCAATTGCAGCAGCAGCGGTGCTGGGAGCCGGAGCCCGGGCTGACAGGTTCAGCAGGCTGTGCAGGGCCAGGGGCGGCTCAGCCACTCATCACGGACATCATTACTGATCACCAGGCAGCGGCGGCGTGGCCACTGCTGCTCCTTTCTCCCCTCCCTGCTCGCTCCCTCCAGGGTCTGCCGCCTTAGGTGCTGAGGAGGGAAGGCCGACCTTGCGTGCATCCCAGCAGACTGGTGGGCACGACTGCAGCCCCTGGGCATGAAGAGGGTGGATGGGAGCAGCACCTGCCACTCAGATGGTCCAGGACTCTGTGCACCTCCCCTGCGCATCTGTCTGTCACACCTGGGCTTCCCCAGTGAATTGCTGCCTCCTTGGAGAACCCATGCTAGAAGTCAGTACCAAGTGTGTGAGCTCTGGAGTCAGACCATCCGAGTTCAAGGCCAGCTCTATCATTTACTCCTCACTGTGTGACTTTGGGCAGGTTGCTTAACCTCTCTGTGCCTTAGCTGCCTCATATATAAAATGGAGGATAATGACAGCACCTACCTTATGCGATATTGGAATGATTAAGCGAGATCAGACATGTGGCTAGCACACAGTAAGAACTCCATAAACGGTGGCCGCCACTGCTAATGCAATGATTATATAACCTCTGGAGAATAAAGCAGGGCATGAACACCGTTGACTCTTGGACATTTACACAAGGAGATTACGGATCTGACTTTGCACACACTTTAGAAAAATGAGAAATTCTAGCTGGGTGTGGTGGTGCACGCCGGTAGTCCCAGCTACTCTGGAAGCTGAGGGGAGGGAATCATTTGAGGCCAGGAGTTTGAGACCAGCCTGGGCAACATAGAAAGACCCTGTCTCTATACAAAGAAAAAAAGGGGGGAGGGGAATAAAAGAAAAACAAGAAATTCTAACCACAGTCCCTGTGTCCCCATTGCCCCAACCATGTCAGCTTCCCTTACCCACCCTGAACCACACCACTGTGGCCCAGAAAAGCAGTTACCCAGGGCCACCCCCACCCCGCCCCACCGCACCCCTGCTCTGCCCTGAGTCTCACCTTCACTCCCCTCAAGCCCATCCCTTTCCACCCAGCGCCACCCTTGATTTCTCCACCAGACCTTTGACCTCCTAGGCTGACCTAGACCCTGACCTTGCTGAGTCCCAACATCTGTTGCTCCCTAGGACTCTGGGTGGGGCTGGCGCCTGGCCAGAGGCAGGGGCTGTTTCCTCAGCAGCAGAGTTAGAGAGGGAAATCCAACAGTTTCTTGGTGACGTCTGGGACAAATCAGTGAATTGTTCATCTTCTCTGTGTCCCCTTAGACTGTGAGTTCCCCAAGGCAGTGAGCGTAAACCTCTGCAATCCTGGAGGCCCACTCAGGCTGTGACAAACAGGAGGCACTCACTCAGTGTCCTCACTAAATCGTGAGGGGTGAATGAGTGAGTGAATGAATGAATGAAGATCGGTGCTGATGTTAAGGAGGTCCCGCCCCTTCACTGAGCCTCGCAACCTGCCCGGCGCTGCACTGAAGCACAGATGCTTCTACTTGTTTATCCTCACAACGACCCTAAAAGACGGGCACGATTATTGTACCTATTTTATAGATGTTGAAACTGAGGATCAGAGGAGTCAAAGTCGCACAGCTAAGAAATGAAGGGATCAAATCCTTCACTATAATCTTTCTTCCTTAGGGCAGGGTTTCTTAACCAGGTGTCCACGGATGTACTTCATGGGGGAGAGTCTGAACTCCATGAAATTCCACACCAAGTGTGAGCATATGCTCGTGTGTCATGGCTATTCAGCGGGAAAGGTTCACAGGTTTCATCAGGTACTTAAATGTTTGTTTGAACATATTTGAACCCATCCATCTACACTTCCCCTCTCCATCCATCCTTCCATCCACCCCCAGAGAGCCACCTGATCAATATTCATGAAGGATCTGCCTTGTGCCAAGCATAGTGCTGGCACCCATGACTTCTCTGGTCTCCAGGAATATCCTTCCCCCCTCCCTGACTACCCCCGCCTCCGCCCCGCCGCACGCACACACTCCGGCAGGATCCGGGTAACGCAGAGGGCTTTGCCGCCAGTGTCTCGGCTGTGTGGGTGGCTGCACTCTGTCTGAACTCATCTCAGCCCCTGGAGGAGCCTGGCAGCGCGGGAGCGTGAAGAGCGGACCCTTGGGCAGCGCAGCCATCGGGACATGAAGGGCAGAGCCCGCGTCCTGGCTCCCCCGGCTCTGCCTGCAGCCCACATCAGCCCCGCTCCCTCCAGAACATGATCGACCGCGACAGATGAGGCCATGCTTGATGCACAAGGATGTGGCCAAGAGAGCTGCCTCTCCAGACCCTGTCCTCGTCAGAGGTCTTTGCTTCCTCCTGGGGAAAGGGGTAGAAGGTGCAAGCAAAGGGGGCCAGCCGGGGGAAGAGAGGAATGGAGTTTGCATTTTCTGACCCAGCACTGCATTCCAGCCAGGGAGACCCTGTGCCAGGCACTGCTGCAATCACAAGCGCTTTCAACCACCCCTGGACCCACATCGATATTGACGGGATTGTTCTGCTTGAAAACATGGAAACTGGGGTTCTGAGAGGTCAAATAACTTGCCCAAGGTCACAGAACAAACCCAGGACTTGAAGCCTGAGCTCTCTGACTTGAAACTCACATCTCCTTCCCTGCCCTCTGAAGACCTACCTATGCGTAGTCTCGTCACTTCCTAGTTTGCACAGGGTGACCTACCTGGCTTCTCCGAGCATCTGCCGCCCCACGCTCATCAGCTCCCGTCTTTCCCTCCCGGCCTGGTCACAATTTGTGTTGATGAGATGACTTGATTGTCTTCAGCCCTAGATCGCCCGTGTCCCGAGGGCAGGGACTCTTTTCTCTCCTTGCTCATTATTGATCCATATATTTAGAATAGGGCCTGGCCTGGAGATGGTGCTTAACAAATATTTGTTGAATGAATGAATGAATGACTCAATGAGCCCCAGAGCCAATAACAATAACGACCACTTGCAGAGCACTTTACAGAGAGACGAAGCACTTTCCCTTGACTTTGTCTTTCCCCGCCCTGACGCCACCCCCATAACGGGGTTGTGTTCATGTTTCACAGGGGGGGAAGTTAAGGCCCAGGTACACATTTAGTAAGAGAAGAGGGGACCTGAAGCCAGGGATGAAGGGTGACACCCTTTCCCCTGCCCTGAAGGATGTCAGTTTGAGTGTCTGTGGAACACTCGGGGAGCTCCGGGCCAGGCGGAGCGGCAGCGGAGGGGCGGGGGAGCGGGTGTGTGCAAAGCAGGAGAGACTCGGCCTTTGCTTGCTAAAAGCTCCGGTCTATTTGAGGAGGCCAGACTTATGCATGCAGAACATTTGGGAAACGGTACGAGACAGCAGCCAGCATAGTGCTGAATTGCACATAATCAGGTGCCAACCACATTGCCTTCCTTAACTAATCTGAGTCTTTTAATACCAGATGGGGACCCTGAGAATAGATTTCCTATCAAACAGATGAAGAGCAAAGATGGAAGCCCAAAGGGAAGGCTGTGTCTTACTCGTTTTTCTACCCCTCTAGCCCAGCACGATGCCTGGCCCGCTGCGACGGGAACAGTGGTGGTCCACCCTCAGCAATGGGCCACCCTGTGTGCCGGGCACCTGCTAAGGGCCTCACAAACATGATGTCACCAAACCCTCCCAGCAACACTCCCAGGTAGGTACTAATGTGATCCACAAGAAGATGAAAGCAGGGTTCAGAGAAAGCACTCACATGCCCAAAGTCACACAGTCGAAATCAGCATCCGAACCTTGCTCTAGCAGCCTCCAAAATCCAGACTCTCAACGTGACACTCTGCTACCGCTGTTTGTGGCGGGAAGGGACTGCTGTCGTCCAGGAGGATGGGAAAATGACATGGTTGAGGAAGCAGTGAGTAGGGAGGAAGGGAAGTAGGAGGGAAGGAGCAATGAATTAAGAGAGAGACAGACAGGTAGGAGAGAGAGAGGAATGAAGGAGAGAAGGAGGAAGGGAGGGAGGGAGGGAAAGAACAGGGCCGGTACGTTACATAAACTCAGACGCGCACATGTGCGTTTTAACAGGGTCCCTGCAGGTCTCTGCCAGCCTCACCCCTTCTTTCGTGAACAGCCTCAGAGGGGTGCTTTAAGGAGTTCTGTATGGGAGCTCACATCAGAGGGAAGGCCTTGCTTCCAGAGCCTTCTGAGGGTGTGGGCTGGCACCGGCGGTGTGCATTAGTCTGCTTGGGAGGCCTTAACAAAACACCACAGTCTGGGTGGCTTAAACAACAGAAACTTATTTTCTCACAGTTCTGGAGACTGGAAGTCCAAAATCAAGGTGTCGGCGGGGTTGGTTTCTGGCGAAGCCCCTCCCCTGGGATGGCAGATGGCCACCTTCTCCCTGTGTGCTCACGTGACCTCTTCTTTGTGCATACGATGGATGTCTTTGGTGTCTCCTTGTAAGAACACTAACCTTATCAGATCAGGGCCCCACCCTTATGACCTCATTTAAACTTAATGACCTTCTTAGAGGGGTCCAAATACAGCCCCCCTGGGGAATGAGGCTTCAATATATGAAGTTTGGGAGGGCAAAAACATTGAGTCTATACCAGGGTGGACAAGGTCAGAGCTAGAGATGGTGCAAGAGCTAGCTCACCCTCCAGAGTGAAGGAGCCACAGCCATTGGAGCTCAGGTTGGATGGAGTAGCAAGGTCACTTGGTGAGTACACCATGTTGAGAGCAACAGGACAAATGCTTCTGCAGCCAGGGTGGCTGACGGGAGGCTTCCCTGGCACTCCCTCTACACATCTGTTTTGTCACTTCCTCTCTCCCCGTGCTCTCCGCTGTGAGTTCCCAAGGGGCAGGGGGCGGGTCCATTATCATCTTCTTTCTCTCTTGCCCCTTATACTTACCCGTGTACTTCTGTGTGGACGCATTCTTTGTGAGCATCTCACAGGTGATGTCTGCTGCATCACACAGTGTGTGTGTGTGTGTGTGTGTGTGTGTGTGTGTGTGTGTGTGTGTGTCTGCGGATAACACCTACCTCACAGAGCATCACCAGGAATAAATGAACTATTGTGCATGTAAATACCTGATACATGCTAGATACATGAATGAATAAATATTTGTTGAATGAATGAGTGGACGAATAAATCTTGACTTGGGAGAGTGTGCGTCTTCCTTTAAGAGTCAAGGATGAGTTGGTCATCATCAGTGTTTACTTACCAACTGTGTTACTGAACAAGGAAAATTCATTCATTCATTAATTCATTCAGCATAGATTGACTGCACCCTTGTCAGAAACCAGGGGTTAAGCAGAGAGTCCCAAGTTAAGTCGGTATTGGTTTCTGCCCTTGAGGAACTTGTAGTCCAGAGGGAGAGACAAGGAACAAAAGGGGCAATGAGAACCCAAGTAATGGGTGCTCTGATAGGAAAAGAAGGCCCACATGGCCTGGGAACTGACTCGGGGCCAGGGAGGGATTCCTGGATGTGATGACACCAGAAGTAGATATTCAAGGATGAGCAGCAGGTGGCCAGTGGAGAAAGAGCAGAGGCACATTCCAGGCAGAGGGAACAGCATGTACAAAGGCCCTGAGGCAGGACCATACAGGGTTCCTTTGGAAAATAGCGAGGGATCTGTGTGGCTGAGCCCGAAGGGAGCAGCAGGGCACAGGGAGATTGGTAGAAGAAGCCAGGCCACAGCAAGGCCTCATAATTCACGTTCGACAGTTTGAACTTTATCTTGGTGACTTCACTTTATTCCCCCTGCTCAGAGGCTGCCTTTGTGAACCCCTCCAGAAGCACGTTGCTATTTCTGATCTGTAAAATGGAGCAATTCCTCTCTGCCCTGCTTCTTCAGAGGATTGTGGGAAGAAGGAAACAGGAGGGTAGCTGCCTAGCCTTCTTTCTGTGGCCTCTCAGGCGCTGTCCTGGCCGTGGCCATCAGGCAGTGTGCAAGTTAATGGAGCTGAGGGTGAAGTGGCCTGGTGTTCCTCCAGGGGGGTCCCAAGGGGCTGGCAAAGATACCTGGGGTGACATCACTCTCTCCTCAGCAAAGAGCCCTCCTCCATCCCCTGAGTCCTGGCTGTCCTAGAGGATCCCCTGGTGACCCAGGCTCCAGCCTCACCCCATCCCCTTCTTCAGGCAGGGAGGCAGGAGGGAGGCAGGGGCCAGCCCCACGTCCTGCCCCTCATCCAGGACTCCAGGCCTCCTGGGCATACGCAAGCCCTGAGCTGGCAGTTAGGAGAGCCGAGGCTTTGACTCTGGTGGGAGCCAGAGTGGGTACGTCCACCTCAGTGGCCCTCAGTGCCCTCATCTGCCAGCAGGAGGGTCCCCAGGAGGCTTCAATTTCTCTCTATGGTAACAATCAGGCAGGACCTGCGTGACTCACAGGGCTTCGGGGGGCACCCCTTGGGGTCGTGTGTCACACAGCAGCGGGCAATGCAATGAAGGGGACGTATGTTAGCAAGTGCACCTTCCTTGCCGCACGAAGTAAGACACACGTGCTGGGATTCGAGGAAGCGTTAAATGTATAAAGATGAAGAAAACTATTCAGGGTCCCTGGCCAACTCTTGGGCCAGCTGAGGCCCTGAAGGGGCAGCTCATGGGCTGGAAAAAGGGGAAGCGGCTCCCAAGGGACCCTGTACCTTTGGGGTCCAACTGGGTGCCTGAGTGGCCTTGAGCCTGTGTAAATGTGGTGACTGCAATGCCATTTGGCACCGTGCAAGAGTCTGTGTGCCCGTGTGTTTGTGTCTCTCTGTCTAGTGCAGGGTCCTACAGACGCACCTCTGGGTGTGTTATGGGCCGCGGGTCTGTCTGCATGTATGACAGCAGTGTCTGTGGGTTTGAGGGACTTGTGCCCATATGGTTGTGGGACTGTGTCTGCATGCGTGCGTGCGTGTTTATGATGCCATATGCTGCTGGACTCTGTGAACTGCAAACATGCTGTGTATGTGTGTGGCAGAGAGGAAATGACTGGGCGCGGGTCCGGGAGCAGGCTGGGCAGACGACACTCAGTGCCAATCAAAAGGCGTCTCTGTGGGAACCACCCCCCCCAGCTCAGTTTTGGGGAAGGGGACGCTCCTCCTCAGCCTTCCAGGGTGCAAACCTGGCATTTCGACACCACAAGGATTGAGTCCTGAGGATGGACCCAAACTTGGCCCTTTTGGTAAGAAGCCACGGTGGGGGCTGGGGGGTCTTTGTGATCCAAAGTGAGAGCTCACAGAAGGGAGATGGATGCCTAAATCCATCACGCCCCCTTCAATCACTAATTCAACCCCTGCCCCATAGCCGATGGCTAAGAAATGACTGTGCAGGAGAGGGAGAGAGGGAGGGCAGAGACGGAAAACAGAGAAAGCAAGGGCCCAGAGGAGCGGAGGGCTCCCCGCAACACACACATTAGAAGGTGGGCCCTGTCATTGGGCCCTGGCATTGGAGGATTCTGCAGGCACCTCCAGGCCCCATAGAGCAGGAGGGCACCGTCTTCCGAGACAACCCAGTTAGATGCGTGTTTTTCCCTCTCCTGGGTGAGACAGACTTTCCCCCGCCTCATGAATTCAGGCAGTGGGTTAAATGAGATTTCCCTTGAAGTCAAATGAAATCACATGCACGCCACACAGGGACACACACACACACACACACAAACACACACACACACACAACACACACACACGTTCTCCCTGGGGGCAAGCCATCTGCTGCCCCCTGAACCGCACCCATCAGCTAGGTGCCCAGCCCCAGGGAGGGGGGCGTCCTGCGTGCCTGGGGCGCATCCGTGGGGGTCCCGGGCTCTCACCAGGCCAGGCTCCCCGCCCCGCCCCGCCCCCCGGTGGTTACCCGCCCGCCGCTTCCCCAGCTCGCGAGCGCGGGCAGGCGGGCGGGCGGGCGCGGGGCGGGCTCTGTTCATTCATGATTGGTACTCGCCCCCCGAGACCCAGCCCGAGCCGGGAGGGGAGCGAGCGTGCGGCGGCAGGGGCGGGCGGAGCGCGGCTCCCGCACCGCGCGGCGCTGGCTCGGCAGCCTCGGCCGGGCGGGCGCCGGCCCCGTGTCCAGCGCCTGGCAGGCTGCGGGGACCGTCCTCGGCCGTGGCGAGGGGACCGGCGGGGCCGGGTGGCGCCGGGAGCGTGCGGCGGGCCGGCGGAGCGGCGGCCGGGAGGCAGTGCCTGTGCCGGCTGATCGCGGAAGCCAGAGCCTCCGGCGCCAGCCCCACGCGCTGAAGACCGAGCTGCCCCGAGCTGCGGGGCTTTTCCTTTTTCCCTCCTCTCTCCTCCAATTCAGAGTAGACAATCCACACTGATTTCTTCCAGGGGAGGGGAGGGGTAGGGCCCGGGGTCCCAAGTCGCACACAAGTCTTCGCTGCCATGGGGGCCGTCATGGGCACCTTCTCATCTCTGCAAACCAAACAAAGGCGACCCTCTAAAGGTAAGCCGCCTCCTTCTTCCTTTTGTTCCCCTGGCTGGGTTTGGGGCTGCGGGGTGCCGAGGTGGGTGCGACACCTGCATCCCTTTGTCCGGACCTTGGCTCCCCATGAGGAGCCGGGACAGGCTGTGTCCAGAGGAGTGAGACACCGATGGGAGGGTTGGTGTGAACACCCAGAGGAGGGAGCCAGAGAGGGTGCTGGCCTCAGGGGTGACTGGACCCCCCTGGGGCACCCGGTGCCAGGACCCTCCTCCTGGGGAAATCTCTAAGAGCAGAAGAAAGAGGCACGTTCACAGGTGGGGGAGACTGGGTTCTCTGGTGGAAGTGTTGGGAAGCTCTTCCCGTTCCCATGACGGCTGGCGTTTGTGCAGCTGGGAGCACCCAGAGAGGGTGCTCGCACACGCTCCTCCCGGGCGCCGGGTGCAGACCTGGAAGCCCCAGTGTCAGCGAGGGGGTGCGCTGTGTGCCCGCCCCGATAAACCTCTGCAAGCCAAAAGGAATCAGCTGCTGCCAGGTGGTGAAACTCCCAAGGCTCGTGTCCTGGTGGCTCAGGGAGTAAGGGGAGAAGGCACCCCACCAGCTTGCTGCCCGGCTCTGGGAACCTCAGGGGAGTTGAGGGCACCGCCAAGGGGTGGCCGAGAGGCGAGATTACGTCAAGGATTGAGAAGCATAATATCCTGGAGTCCCTTCTGTCTGGACCTTGTTCACGGCTGCCTTTCCCTGCCTGAGATGTGCAGACCTCACCAGTGGGAGAGTCGTCGGGTGCGTCCATGTGAAGTGGGGCGGTTGGGGACCATGCAGGCCTCCTAACCAGCAGTTGGAAAGTTGGTTGTTGGAATAAAGAGACTGAAAGTGCTAGGAAAAGGGAAATGATGGGTTTGGTTTTGTTTAATGCTCAAATGCTATTGTGGGTGGTCCTGACACTTAAGTAACCTGACACTTAAATGTTCAAGTTCTGCCATTAGAGCCCAGATCCTGGTTACAGGAGGGGCTTGCAGCTCCCACCCCTGATGTGGCTAGTGAGTAGAACTATAGTGGGGTAATGGTGAGCCCCAAGTGAACCATGAGTCTACTTGTAGGACTGGGCTGGTCTCACCTGGGTTGGGACCCCAGAGCTCCCCCTGGGTATGCTGCCCTTGAAGGCCCCAGGAAGAAGAGGTTCAGGATTCTGGCCCAGCCCCCAGAGACATCAGGCTGGCTGAGTACTAAGGAAAGAGATCTCTGGGTACAGATCGTAAGTGATGAAGCTGGGTTTGCATTTACACCCTAGAACATGGGAAGAGGCTTCGGCCCCTTTGCCCATCTGAGTTACACGTCCTGCTGTCAGGGAAGGCACTGGTTGCCCTTTTACTAGTCCTGAGCAGGACAGGTCTGCAAGCCCTGGCCCAGGGCCTTGACATTCAGAGTTCCACCTCTCGCAGATCCTGGGATGCTGCTCGACTGGGGACAATGCTCAGTGCCAAATACAGGTCTTTTCTCCCATCATCTATTTGACCACCATGAGGTTGCAGAGGCCAGGGGACCATGGGGACAGGAAACTAAGGGGCTTGTTTTAAAATATTTTCAATGTCTGTGGCTCTCCTGGGAGGCAGCTAGGTATCACAAAAAGATCTTGGGCTCTAGAGTCAAGTAGAGTCTGGGTGTGAATCCCGGCTTCATCACTCCCTCCCTCCGGGACCTTAGGCAAGTCCCCTTACCTGTCTAAGCTTCAGTTTTCTTATCCATAAAATGGGTGAGAATGCTACTTCCAGGAGGGTATGTAGGACATAGAGGGAGGGAGGACCGTGTCTTGTATACTGTGTTGTCTGAAACCCCCAGGACCCAGAGGAGGTTGTTGTAAGGATGTGGGGGTCAAACGAATGATGAGTAAGCAGCGCCTTGCATAGGGCTGGGAAGAGAGTAAGAACTCAGACATTACTGTCCAACATTCCCTCTTCCTACCCGCACTCCAGGTCACCCCGGATGAATTCCTTCAGGGTTCCCAGAGGCCAAAGCTCTTGCTTCTTTCTCAGGATTCTAAGAAAGAGAAGAGGGGTTACCAGCATTCAGTGTGCCCCTACTGTGTGCCCGGCACAGTGCTGGGTGCTTTATCTGCACACTCACATTTAACCCTCACAACAATGTTTGTCTGAGGCTCACTGCAAGTCCAGGGCCATCAGATGGACCTCCAAGACAAGCTACCTAAGCCCTGAGTGCTCAGCCCCTCTCGAACAGAGCTTTATGCCACTGGTTTGAATTGTCCAGGAATCTAGCTACATATATTCCCCCAGGCATGTGCCCCTGGTGTAGAGTCTTATCTTGCTGTCTTGCTCGGTGGAATGCTAGTCAGCAAAGATGCTTGCAAAGGAGACAGCTTGGAAACATGGAGTGAGCTCTGGCTGGGGAGGGTAGTGGTTAGGGGTCCCATCCTGGCCAGGTCACTTTCCCCCTTGGGCCTTGGTTTCTCCATTGTAAAAAGAGAGAGTTACATTAGACATTTCCACAGGTTCTGTTTGGTTCTCAAATTGTAAGATTTTTGTTGTTGATGCTCTCACCAGAGCTGCTGCTATGATCTCTGGGATGTGAGGCTCAGATCTAATTAAAAGCAGTCAGAAGAGAGCGGTTGGGATTTTTCAACTTAGGCATCAGTCTCCCTGCTGGGTTCAAATTCAGGCTGTGCCACTTACTAGCTGTATGACTAAGCCTTGTTTTCTTCAACTACAAAACAGGGACAGTAGTAGTTACCATCTTAAAATAGCTGTTGTGTTGTGTGGATTTCAAGGACAATGCAACTCAAATGTTTAGCACAGGCTCTGCTACATAATAAGTGGTCAGCAAATTTTAGGTACTATTCAATTTATGGCTCTATTATTTGGGTCTTCCAAATGCCCAGAGTAAGGCCATCTTGGAAGTAGGCAGTATCTCTGAGAATCTTAACAACTCATTTCTGGAATCCTCTTCCAGCCCTTTCCAGGTAACTAGGACCAAAAATCCAGGCACAGAGATGCTGGTCCTTTGCTGCAGCCCCCAGTGACCTCTGCTCTGTTGCTAGTCCTGAAAACATCATAGCCTGCTCAACTAAAACCCTGAACGCTTTGAAAATACAAGGTGGAAGTACATCCATATTTTTAAAATAGGGCAAAAACTCCACGTGATTAGTGCTGCCAGAGGAACGCACCTAGCCTAACCTGGGTGTTCAGAGAGAGCTCCCTCAAGGCAGCAGAATCTAAAGTCATTTAAGGGCCATGCCACTGAATAAAAATATTCAAGTTCATTTCCTGTCCTTCTCTCTGTTTGGAATCTTTGTGTGTCTTTAATTAAAAATCGGAAAAGCCCTACTTTTGGGATTCAGCCTATGCATCCCAGTCCCAGGTAGAATTTCTGGCTCGACAGTTTTGCATGTGCTCATCATACCAAGGGCTGCTCCTGGGCACGCATGGGTAAGTGAGACAGGTTAGGGTGTCAGGAATAACCAGAGGAGGGTCGTTCAGGTGCAGCTGCTGGGCCTGCGGGAGGCAAGAGAACTTAGAGAAAACATCGCTAGACCAAGGCCATCTCAAAAGAGATTTGCCCGTAAGCAAAGAATCCCACATTGCAGGAGTGGCTGGGTTATAAATCCTCCATGACCAGGTGAAAGCTTTCGGAACTTTTCAGAAAGGGCTAGGCTTTGGATCTCCAGAATGCTCATTGCGTAGGTGCGTGAACCAAATCCCATAGCTATCAGATGCTTTTTCTAAGGCCAGATGGCAAGTCAGAGGCAAATATGGCACCGGTCTCCTGGCTGCTAGATCAGTGAGCACCTTGGAGAGCACACGGAAGCGGAGTGTACCTGAGGAGGCCGGGTTTGGGGTTTATCGGTCAGGGCAGCGTGTTTTACCTAGAGAGCTCCAAGACCAGCAAGAGGCAGAGAGGCAGAGCAAAGCAGTAGCCCCACCATCACACAGTCCTGTGCTCAGGGGACCTTTTGCAAGTCATGCCACTTTGCACATGCCAGTTTCTTTGACTATAAAGGGGGAATACTAATTTATAGAGACTTCGTTCCTTGGCCGTTACCAGTGTCTGCATCTTTGCCCATTCTTTTAACTCTGTAATACTCTTTCTCCCATCCCTACCTCCTTGTCTAGTAGTTAAAATTCCACTCATGTTCCAAGACCTCATGCAGCTCTTTCCATATTCAGGAAGCCTTTTCCAAGCCCCAGAGAGAAGCAACTTCTCCTGTCTGAATTCCTGAATTCTTTTAAGGTGTACATTCTTGTCATTCACAAGTCTTGCTAGGCATTAGGTGATCGCTGGAGGTGCTAACCCCTCTTGCCCAGCCAGAGTACAGGTTTCTTGGGGCAGGAGCCTTGTCTGACTCATTCTTCAAAACAGCCAGCTTGGTTCTTTGCACATAGTAGGTACTGAATAAATATTATCTGAAGGAAATTATAAATAAGGGAATGGCTGGGTGTTCTTCATTGTCTCCTAGATTTTGCAGAACCTGCAGGAAAAGTTAGCTTCCCACTGGAATTTCAGTTACCAGTCCTCTGCCTGGAATGAATTCTGTTATTTGGTCTGCTGGCTTTGAATTGGCTTTGTCCATGAAATGTACCGAATCTGTTTACCATTTAGCAAGAAAGTGCTGAGAACAGTGTTCCTACTCCCAGCCTCATGATAGTCACAAAAGTGAGGGGAGCCCACACACGGTGCCAAGCACTGTTCTGGTCCCTCAGTCCCAGAAGCAGCTCAGTGGAGCTCAGGATGAACAGAAAGAGGGAGATGGAAAAGACTGGAAGATGGAGGGGACTTACTGCCTAAAATCAGTGGGGTTTTTCGAAAAGGACCAAGGTTTGGACCTCTCTTTGTCCATGGGGAGGGCTTTGTTCCATAAACGCATGCTAAATGTGCAAATGCCTACCTTAACATGGGGGTGAAAGGATGAATGATTGAATGAATGAGGGAATCAGTAAATGAGCAAATGAATTATCAAAGGGATGACAGAAGGAATGATTGAATAAAGCATTCATGAATGAACAAATGTGTCCATAAATGAATAAAGCATTCATGAATGAACAAATGTGTCCATAAATGAGTGAATGAATGATGAAGTCCTAGAAAAGCTGTAATAAAAGACTGTCTTTTCACTAAGAGAATTTATAGTCATGCTTCCCAAATCCTAGATCTAAGCCCCCCACCATGAAATTTGGAAGGAGAAGGGAACAAGAAGCCCTCATGCAGATAATTAACCGTAAACTTAAAGCAAATGCTTCCTAGAAAGCTGAAAATTATAAATTCAGTCAAGAGTCCTGGTAATTTTTTGGATCCCAGTAGGTGTGCAGTGTCCTTGGGGAAGGTAGAAAGATGGGGAGGTATCTCTACGTTTTCACTCTTTTGTTGAAACAAAACAGGGACTGACCCACAATGACTTCCTTTGTGTTTCAGGTTCCCGTTTACCTCGTTTGCATGAGATCAGAACCTGTATATTTGCCCACTTATTATTTGTTCACTTAGCCAATCCCATAATTGTCCTTTAACATTGCTTCCCTGATGTCATTTCTGCCCAAGATCCACTCCGGCTTCCTCAGCCTCCCTCCACCTCCGTCTCTGCATTCGCCCGGCCAGCTCCTATACATCCTTCAAAGCCTCTTTCAATGTTACCCCTCTGGGAAGCCCTCCCAGGCTCCTACAGGCAGAGCACATCTCTCCCGTCTCTGTTCCCCCACAGCTGTTGCTACTTCCCCTCACTATAATCCTGAACACAATGTAAGGTGGTCATTATGGGTTTACACAGTTATCTCTCTGACTAGCTCTCAGGGACTGAGTGTTATTCCGGGGCCTCTGTCCGGCCTGACACTGGGTCCAGATGTGATAGATGCTGGCTGCATGGAGGTGAGGATGGATCGGCTAGGGTGTGTGTGCTTATGGCTGGAGAGTGCGGAGTGCAGTGGTGCAGATGAGAAATCCAGGTCTGCTCCTGTAAAATTCCGCGTAATGACCCTGGAGCTGATGTTCCCATTCATCAGGCAGAGAAGGAACAGTATTGAGGGAGGAGGGGAGAGACAGAAAGGGAGAGATTTACTAAGAGTCCTAGTGTCTTCAGAGAAACTTGACTTATCTTTAAATGCTTCACCTCCCTCCAGGTAGTATTTTAAATAGGTCACCTTCTGCAAGTAGGTGTAATCCGCTGGGATATTGCTAGCTTCCCATGCCCTAGTCTGGGCATAGTACTTTGGATTAATTCTTGTTGTTCTAGGCCAAACTAAAAGCCTCACTGGTACGGTGGGGAGAAGTAGGAGCCGCACTCTGCTCAAACCAGGAAAATAGGAGTAGGATGGTGCAATGGTTAGGACCACTGAGTTAAAGTAAGAGAGTGTCGGGGTGCAACCCTCCTCTGGCAATTCATAGCTGGACCTCTCTGGGCCTCAGTTTCCTCCTCTGTAAAATGGGGACAATGTCAGTGTCTCCCTTACAGGCCTGTGTGAAGGCCAAGGAGGGAGTGAGCACAGTGCTACACATAGGCGAGGTGGTTTCAACAGCTTGGGCTAATGCTGGCTTTGCTGCTGCCTTTTGTGCCATCTCAGGGCAAGTTCCTTGCACCTATATGATGACCGTGTTACCCTTGGCAATCTCTTTGTCCCTTCAAGCTGTGGCCTCTGATTTCATCCCTCTGAGACCCAGAACTACCACATCCACGGTCACCAAAACCCTGAGCGGTTTCTCTGGTGACTTCTATGGGAAGTTGTTGATTTACATAGTAAAAGAAATTCCCAGCTGTGAGACGTGACAATGTGCACGTCTGCTAGGATTAATGATAATACTGGCTAAAATTGTCCGATCTCCACTCAGTGCCAGCCACCTTGCTCTGCCCTTTCCTGTGTTATTGTATTAACTCCCACCCTGGAGGACAAAATGCTGTTGTAGTTCCCATTTTGCAGATGAGGAAGCTGAGGCTCTAAGAAGGGAGGTGTCTTGCTTAGGGTCAGAGCTGGGGAATAGCAGAGCCCAATTCTGGCTGATCCCAGAGCCTGAGCTTTTAGCCACCGCACCAACCTCCTCCCCTCCTGGCTTTGCGTCTGGAGCCTGGGGGGCCTGAGTGGGAAAGCAGATAAAACGGGTGCACAGAAGTTGGGGAGAAGGCATTCAAGGATAGACCTAAGCACCTCATTAGCCATACCGAACAACTGAGCTGCCTGCAGGCCCTGAGCAAAACACTTTTAGCCCCATCTCAAACCACCCCTGGATCTGTTTCCTTTTAATCTGACACTGCGAAAGCCTGAATATGAAATGATTGGGGGCAGAAGGCCAATTAGCAAATTCATTAATAGGATTAAACATCTGTCCTCTGCTCTAATCACTTATGTGAACTAAATTTTCTCCCTTTGTTATAGCCGTGATTGCCTGTCACGGAGGGATCGAGCATTTAAATATTCCAAGAATGTTAGAATTTCAGACCTTCAGAAGCAGGCAGCAGGACTAGTCAGGCTTTTCACATGGTCCACAGGGGAAGGAAGTCCCCTCTAGGGCAGGTGAGTGGTTTTCCCGCAGTCACACAGCTGGAGTGTCAGGGCTGGCACGTGAACCCGAGGCTTCCCCGGCCCTGCTTGTCTCACATGAATTGCTATAGAGTCAGGTTTCCCCAGATTAGCATTTCTCCAATTGAGCTTTTTTCTATCTGTCTCTCCCTCCCTCCCTCCCTCCCTCCCTTCCTTCCTTCCTTCCCTGCTTCCTTCTTTTTTTAAATAATAAAACAGAAGTGCAGTACTACATGCCCATTTAATTTAAATTTATTAATTTTAAATGTTATTCCAGCCGAGCAAGAGCCTGAATCTTGATTCTACCAGCCGTCACCTTAGCTATACCTCCACATTTTCTGCTACCTGAACATGTGAAGAGGAGACAGAAAATTCAGGGTCTTCACCTAAGTTGTTTCTAAGAACGTAGGCCAGTACGAGGTGCAGGGCAGAGCTGTGTGGACTGCCACTAGAGACCTCTGCACACAAGGGATTTCACTGGGAATGCTCAGAATGCCAGAGCAGGCTGGCAGCCTGGTTTATGTACAAAGCCTTTGTGTGGCATTTGAAACCAGAAAATTTGACAAGTTAGTAAGAGTCTAAATAGACAAAGGAAGGATCTGAAGCACGAGAGTCCAATGCCTTTTCTAGGGATCCTGATAGGACCACTCTGTTGGGGAAAAAAAAATCTAATCTCTTTTTCCTTTTTAGAGTAGTCCTGTGATGGTTATATTGTTACTCTCACTTCGCAGAGTAGGAAACTGAGGCTCAGGGAGCTTCTCGATTGGCTAGTGATTGGACGGCAAGGACTGGAGCCTGTCTGATCGTCAGGCCCCTCACGTGGCCTCCTGCCTGCAGCTGGAGGGCACGTCCAGGACACGCAAGCCGCCGATGCCCAAGAAGAGGCTGCACAATTACCGCCAGCTTCCTGGCTCCCAGGGACTGAAAATGACAGCCACCAGCCTCCTGTTGGCCTTGTCAGCCCCTCACCCACGCCAGCCTGGCCCCAGAGTGAGAGGAGGGCTCTGGTGGAGACCACGCAGCTCCCAGCTGCCTTGGGGAAGCCGGTGCACTTGCATTCAGGCGGCTGAGGCTGCGCTTTCCTGTCGCCGGGATTCACTGATGTGGGGCTCTCCCAGATGGCCAAGTCTCACCCTCAGCAGGGATCCCCCAGGGAGGCTTTGCCTCCCACCGAAGTCAGGGGCAGCAAGGGCTCCCTTCCTTTCCTTTCTCCTTCGCACTCAGCTGGGACTCTGCACCCTGAAGGCGCTAGCGCTGCAGTGATCCTGTCCCCCTCTCCCCACCAAGGGCTGCTGAAACAGTAAAATCCCTCTAGGGAAGTCACTAAAATTTGGATTCTCCCCATGATGACTACTCTGGTGACTTTTCTGGATATAATATGCTTTCAAAACATGTTTTTTCACAATTTTTGGTGCCTCTACTTTGATGGGGCTTTAAGCATCTTCTGAGTGTACCTATCAGATATTTCAGCATCAGAGTTGGAACCGGACAGGAAAAAGAGAAAAACTGATCTGTATTGGGCACCTACGGTGTGCCAGGGACCGTGCAAGGTATTGACAAAATAACAGTAACAAAAATAACATTTAAATTGTCCATACAGTAATAATAACAAGAATAGCAAGAAGAAGAAGTGACATTTATGTAGCACTTTGTGCCAAGTGCTATTCTAGGTGCTTTTGACACTAAACTAATTGAATCCTCACGACAACTCTGTGAGGTGGGTACCATGATTACCCCACGTGACAGAGGCAATGTCAGACCGTGAGAGGTGGGCACTGATCCCCCCATTTTCCAGATGAGGAAACTGAGGCTCAGGAACAAGTGACTTGCCCAAGCCCCCAGGTGGCTGGAGGAGGAACAGGATTCACACCAGCCCTGCCTGCCTCCAGGTCCTGCTCTTGACTCTCCCGGTGCAGGCCTAACGCACTTCCTAGAAGCGCCTTGTTACGTGATGTGTCCCAGAGCTGAAGATCGAAGACCAGGGACTAAAGACCGGGTGTTGCTGAATCTTGTCCTGATCTTCTCAGGGGCACCCGGCCACTCCCAGTTTCCTACCACATCTGTCCTCACTGTGTGCCACCATCCCATCCCCCTGGTTCTGCCCTTGCCACGTGACCACTTTACACGCTGGTCCGCTTCATGCCCCTGTACTGCAGCCGAGTCAGGCTCCCACCCACCTTCTCCTGAAGGAGAAGCTGCTGGAAGGAGACGAGAGCTACATACGACACAGTCTTTGCCCTCGAAGAGCTTCACTCTGGTGGTAGTAGTTACATTAACAGCAAACCTGTGGAGCTCTGTGCACCGGACACTTCAGCAGCTTGGTTTTATTTAAGCCTTATAGTGTGCTGAGGAAGTAAACACTGTTCCCAGACTCTTTCCAGAGGAGGAAACTGAAGACTAGGGAGCGTAAGCAGATGCCTAGGGCGTCATGTCTTATAAGTGGGCGAACCAGGATTTGACCCCCGACGGTTTGCCTCGAGTGCCTGCGAGCTTACAGGACAGACGAGGCTGCGCCTGGGCATCCGGCCACACTGCACTACAGATTGTGTGACACCGCGGGGGCTCAGAGAGGGGAGAGCCCCTCTCCCTGAGGGCAGGGGCTGGGGAATCACAGAGGAAGCCTGAAAGCAGTGGGGCTTGGCCCAAGTGTGAATGCAGATTAAGGAAGTTCTGGATGAGCAGGCGTGGAAGCAGGCAACAGGAAGGGAGGAGGAAGGAAAATGAGTGGCGGTGTGTACTTTTGTGACTTGGAGGACTTAACAGAAAGGCTGTCATAAAAAATGGGAGGGAACAGGATGGAGGCCGGGACCAGAGTGGGCTGTCCATGGTCAGGAAGGCGGGGAAGGGGTCCTGGGAGGCAGCAGATAGCAGGGGTGAGGAAAAGGCTGAGTAAGGATGGGGACTGCGCCCCTCCGCCCCCACGCATGTCCCCCCAAAGTCCCCCGGGGACTGCTCCAGCCCTCACCCACCCCCACCTACTCCCCTCCCAGGGCACTCACTGTTTGTCCCCATGATTCAGCAGTTGATGACCTTGAACTGATGAGTAATCATTCCCCGTAAACATGCTTGACTCTTCAGCAAGAGCGTCCTTTCCTCAAACCCTGAACCTTTCTGTCCTCTGAGCTTCTCTGAGGAGCCCAGCACAGTCTGGGCACCCAGCTGGTCCTTGGTGACTTGAATTGATATTTCACAGAGATGCACAAAGACTTGGGTTTCTTAGTTAGAGTTAATGTAGCAGAGAAACTTGAGGATGGCTTTGAGGCTCCCCGCCCAGTACACCCACAGGATATGAACGTCAAAGAGTGTGGTTCATATGTGGTCCGCTATGCGGATCATAGTGTATTGGTGGCCATTGGATTACGGCTTAAAGCTGATGGAGAGAAAAAGGTATGATGTGTTGGGTGAAATAGAACTGAAGGCCAGTCCTAGCTTCCCCTTCGTGAAGCTGTGGTTTAAATGAATTGTTTAACCCCTTTCTGCATGTCAATTTCTTCATCTACTAAATAACCTCAGTCATGGTACCAACTCATTGGATTGTCATGAGGGTTAAGTGAGATAATGTGAATGTAAATATTTAGTAAACTGTAAGGCAACGCATAAATGGTGAGGATCAAAATTAGATGATGATAATTGGTCATAGTGGTAATGATTTTATTTATTTATTTATTTATACTTACTGGTTATAGCAGCAGGTAGTAATGATTTCGATGGTGGTGGTGGGGGTGGGGGTGCTGACAGCGTTGGTGGTGGAAACAGTTGGTAGTTGGTGGTAGTGACGGTGGTGGTGATGGGGCTGGTATTATTAGTGGTGGTGATGATTATAGCAGGGATAACGATGATGGAAGAGGTGCTGGTGACAGTAAGACAGTAGTGGCATTAATGATGATAATGATGGAGATGTTGGAGAATAACGATGTTAGTGGTAACAGTGATGATTACAGCCGAGATAATGTTGCTGCTTGTAGGGGTGGTGGTGGAAGTGACAATAGCGATGGTGGTGGTGATGGTGGTGGTTATGGAGGTGGTGTTGGTGTTGATGGGAGTGATGACTGTGGTGGTGGCAGTGATGACAGTGATGGTGGTGGGGTGGTGGCAGTGATGACAGTGATGGTGGTGGGGTGGTGGCAGTGATGACAGTGATGTGGGGTGG